>PVJI01000780.1:0-225414 GCA_004026765.1 Micronycteris hirsuta
AAATCCGTCTGCCAGCATGGTGGGGTGTAGGCAGAAAGGTGGGGCAGGAAGAGACAGCAGGAGGAAGGGGAGGATAACTTGGGTGGGGAGGAAAGGGGGCGAGACAGGTAGGAAAAGAGGGGGGAAAGTAAAGGGGGAAAGAGAGTGAAAGGGGAGAAAAAAGAGAGAAGAGGAAGAGGATAGATCGAGCAGGAGAGAGAAAGACACAAGCACACACTGGAGGGAGAGAATGGAGAGGCAGGAGGAGGCAGGGAGAGGTGCAGAGAGGTCGGAAAGTTAAAAGCAGCTTGTGTTGCTGATGTATCAGTTCTCATGCAGTTTTCCCAATTGATGGCATGGAGGCTGGTCTTAGCTGGCGATGAGTGGAAGTCGGTGTTGACGGCTGTCAGTTATTGGAGCAAGAGAAACTACTGGGAGCTTTTAGCCTCATTTACCTTCTATAATCCTTTCAATACAAAAGACATCAGTAAAAAATGCCAGGAATGGTCATTCTCGTTAAGCTGTGACAAATGATCCTTGTGCCTGTTCAGTCACCTCCATTGTTTCTCATTTTTCCCCTGGAAGAAGGGGGCTGGGGGCTCCTCTCAGAGAGAGCACTGGAGAGCTAGACCTAAAAGGGGGGGAGGGGGCGGAACTGGTCAGTTCTTCCAGAAAGAGAAACTTTGGGGGGGGGGGACGGCTAGAATTCTGTTAAAACAACGATATTGAGTAGAAAGAACAATAATAATCTTTGCTTGAAGACAGTAACACAGCACAAAAACAACTTTCTATTGATTTGTTATATATTCATTTCACATCACATTGACGATGTTCTCAGATGCAAGAGCTCTTCTTAAAAGACAAGCAGTGGACACACACCCATAAGAAGCACTGCCACACACTGGAATATATTCCCGTAATTACTTGACACCTACATTCTCTTTTCCTGCATCTTTAATCCCGTCCTCATTTCTAGCTACCAGACCCCTGCCCCCCAAAAAAAGCATTTTGGGGATAATCTCTGTGCTGATGGAATGCACAGAAATGTAAAATGTCTTTAAGTCTTCAAAATGGGCAACCAGAGAGTTTACCAGAGCCTGGGGAGGAGAGCCTCGTCCCCGGCTCCCTGGGGGCCCTGGGGAGACAGGGAGGTGAAGGACGTATATCAACCATTCCCTTGGGAATGAGCCTTCCGGATGCCCCACTTTTCACCAACTCTCTCCTTACATTTTCCTCCTCCCTGGGTCAACTTTATTGAGCAGGATTTTATTTTATTTATTTTATTTTTTTACTTTACTTTACTGCCTCGTACTCTGCAGGTCCCAGGACAGGGAAGGAAGCAGACAGATGCAATTAGGCATGCCTCTAATCCTGTGGGAAGAAAGCGGGGAAGCCTGCCGAGGTGTTCCAGGGATGTGATGTCCTGGCAAAGCTTTAAGTACCTGAAAATAAGAAACTGATTCATCTCAGTTATAATCACGCCCCACTGCTGGTGTAATTCGAAACACGGTAATTAAGGAAAATTAAATAAAGCCCAAAGGCTTTTGTATATGGGAAAGAAAATAAAAGACCAGTAAAGGGAATGTATATTATTAGATCATCTGAAGTTTAACTTCTCTTCATTGCTATTTACTATGGCCATTGCCTCTGTTGTTGTTATTATTACTATTATTATTATTATTTTATGTTTATTGCTAGGTACTGAGCTTTCTGCTTTATATGCATTATCTCATTTAATCTTCACAGCGACCCCAGGAGGCAGGCCCCATTATTAGTCCCATTTTATCTGAAAGCTTAGAAAGGTTCCATCGCCCCCCAAGGTCATACAGACAGTGAGGGACTCAGTTGTCGTACTCAACCCAGGACCAGCTGACTAAGGCCTGGGCGCTGAAACCCTGCACTACCCTTCAAAGGTTTTAGTCCTTAATACAGTATCTCTAACCAGTTCAGGAGGTTTGCTGCCTGCCTCTTCTCCGGGACTGTCACTTTTATTAGATATAGGGCTGGAGCCACCAAAGATGACAGCATTCACTGACTAGGCACCTCCTGCGTGTCAGGACCCACAGACTCGAGTGAACTGGTATCTGTCCATTCACGTGCTGACCCTGCTCCTTCTCGTCTGCATCAACCACACCCCTGGCTGTGCTTTCCCACTGGCCAACACACCACCTGCCGCTGTACTTTCCACACTGGCTCACGCCTTCCGTCCTGTTCCTAGGTGCTCCTCCTCCCTTGTCACTAGTGTGTGGTTCTTTGCTCCTGCAGACCTCCCAGCTCCCATGCCACTCAGCCAGGCGGTCAGCCATCGCTCTTGATTTGCACGACTCTCGCCACGTAGCTGTCCCACAGGCACGTGCCCCTTTACAGGGCCAGCCACTTGGAATCATTGCAAGTGGATTCTTCCAGCTCTCCCAGCACCGTGATACTCTTAAGTACATAAAAAGGTTTATGTGGTGAAGAGCCTGGAAGGCAGAATGTCTGAAGGGGTGAGGAATCGCTGTGAAGTGCAGATCAGACACGCGGAGAGACCGCAGCTGTGAATCATGGGTTTCCTCGGAGGGAAAGGCTGAGGTGCTGAGGTGGAAGGTGTGAAGGCCCTGCTCAGGAAAGCTTCCTCCTCAGTGGACAAGCAACAGTGTTTCACTGCCTCCCCTGGGAGCGACACAGGAGCAAGCTTATTCCAGTAACTTCTGTCATGCTCTTCTGAAGACAGCCCGTCTGGGGTTTCTCAGCGAGGCCCCGACTTCTCCACAGAGCTCTGCACGTCACTTCGGTACACCGATGGCCTAAAACCCTTCGCTCAACATCGAAATGTGGCCTTCAATTTCTGCAGCAGAAATACTTCCCGATCACAGACCAGGCAACCGAATCACCACCCACACTTCACCTGAGGACTCTTCATTCTTGGCAGCACCAATTTTGAAATAAGAACACTACATGATGACCCAGTGAAACAGATGCAGCCACAGGTTACCAGGGACACATTATCAGTTACTGTTTCTTAACCCAGTCACGCATGGGATAGTGACAAACTATGTGGCCTATCTAATGCATTGGGCCACTTTCTAGTCTCTTCTCCTAAGACAGAAACTGTAATACAGGTAATTCTCATACTAATTGGTCTATATATGAGGGGGGACCCAAAAAACCAGAAGTATCTTCTGGAGGGTGGGCCCCTGGTGGTACAGGCTTCCCCCGGTAGGTGAGTGTCCTAGGGACCTATCTGTATCAGTGCACCAGCTGGCGTTGTTGTGAGAGGCTGTATTCCACTCAGTGAATTCTTTTGAAGACTCTTTTAACACATTTGCCCATTTCACGATGGGTGATTTATGGGCGCACCTGCCCACACCGTGCTGAGTGTTCAGCAGTTTTTGACCAAAAATAGCATGACCTCCACGCCCCACCCTTCCTAGTCACCCAATCTTGCTGAGCACGATGTTCTTTTTGGGTTTTTCTAGATAAAAAAAAGTCCTCAAAGGGAAACGTTTTGCCAATATGGAAAAGGTGGGGAAAAAACGGCAGAAGCACTAAAAGGCATCAAAGTTGACGAGTTCAAAAACTGTTTTGAGCAGTGGAAAACATCTCCATAGGTATATTGTGTACAATGGCGACTACTTTGAAGGTGACTGAAATTTAAACATGTAAGAATAAATATACAATTTTTAATAAATAAACTGGGTTCTTTTGGGTCCTCCCTCATAGAATAGGTACTCAAGTAGCGCTCATTTGGCCGATATGAAACAAGACTTTAGAGACAAAAGCCTAGTGCTATTTAGGCTAATTTACTTGGAACTCTAAACTTAAAACAAAATGAAGTTCCCACTAGGCCAAAAGGCAGGGGCTACCAGGACGATATTGACCAGCGAGAGGAAGAAGCAGGAAGACATCAGCTTACTTCCCATCTCATGAGTCACACAGACAGATAATCACCCTCAAGGTCAAGCTATTCTACTTGAAAATTGCAATGCAATGCGGCTGTATATATTAAAATAAAGAATCGACACAAGGACAATCTCTTCAGGGGCAGTTTTTCAGGGCGGATGGATGTGGTTATGCCCTGGCGGCATTAGGTAATCCGAGCTAAATATGGAAATGCATAGGCTGCGCTGTTCCGTTCATTGTGCTGAAAACAATGAGTAGCCCTGGGGGCATATTTTATTGCCTCTCTGGCTATACAGTTGTTGATCTCATCACAGTAAGATCTCAACCAGAAGCTATTTATTGACACAGAATCAGCGAGGGTGTGGCGATCTGCAGGAGGTGGGGGGGTCAGCAGGGAGAGGCACTGTCCAGTGTGTCAACGAGGTGGGCCGGCATGATGGGACGCTCCCCAGAAACTCCACCTTCTCAGCGTACTGGAGGCCTGGTGCCAACTTGTGCCCATAGGGTGAAATGTGCGATTTGAGGAAAACTACTTTTTCTTCTCTCTGAAATCTAAAGCAATGTTATGGTCATCTTGTTATGAGAGAGAGAGAGAGAGAAAGATATCAAAGGACGAGGTTTCCAAAAGTGACTTTTCAAGAGATTGTATAGGATGAATTTCAACAGCAGCAGTTTCACACTCTAAACAGAGGTGCACTCCACGCTTGTTCTTGAAATAGATGCGGTGTCCATCTGCAGCAAACTCCTCTCCCAGGACAGCAGATTTCCCTGAGGACAGATCAAGTCACTGGGGACAGGAGAGTGGACTCCTGAAGGAGGCCTCACTGCCGCCTGCTGCTGCAGACTCAGGGCGGTCGAATGGGCTGGCTGCGAGGGCAGGCGCCGGGGTCTGACTGCCAGACCTTGGGAGGGTTATTGAACTCGTGAGACTCTCCTGTGTCTGCTGTTCCAGAGGGAAGGTACAGCTACCCATGTCTCATCGTCACTCATGGGGTTACAGGACCAGGGTCACTCTGCACAGGGTGCCCAGCTCACACTGGTGGGCAGTGTTGCGAGGGGAACAGCCAGATTGGCCCCTCTTTCAGTTCTAAAGCAGATGAACTCCATCTGCACACAGACACGTCATAATGAAGAGTTCTGCACCACCCCTCTCTGCCGCAGGAAGGGAAACCTACTTGAGCAGCTTGTTATTAACCGTCCCTGCGGGGACAGAGTCTGGAGAGTGTTAGGGAAACATACATTCAAAATCCCCACGACACTCAAAGGTTTCCCTCGCCTGCTATGTCCAGTGGATGGAAAATCCTGCCTGTCCTGCCCAGCTCTCTTTGGAAACTGATCCCTCCTCTCTCATCGCCTCCTGGGTCTTGTGTTCAACTCCCACTGGGACCACTGCAAGGCGTCCTAACTAATCCCCCTATGGTGCGTCCTACCTGCTCCAACTTTCCAGGAAGAATCTAGTGTGAACTTTCTAAAACTCAGATTGGATGTGCCTCCTGCACAAAATCGTGCCATGACTGGTCACACACAGCCTTCAGCTCAGAGGGAGGCCCTTCGGGGCCTGCACCTCTGCCTACGGTTCTGGGCTCCTCTTTTTAAACCACTTTCTTGCTCCCTCTCATTCTATCCCCTCTCCCCCGCCCCAACACACAGGCACTCCTTCCTTGTCCTTGCAGGCCTGCTTCCTGACCCCATTCTTTCCTGCTTCTTTGTCTCTATTCTGTTCTCATGGCCAAGATCATCCCTCCTACAGGCAGAACCTGCTAACTTCTCCCTTAAGATTCTTCCCCAAAATCTGTCTCCCATCCTTCCCACCCCTGCCTGGGTCAGGTGCTCTTGGTTGCATTTCCATTTATAACTGCATGATAAAGGAAGCTAGGGTAGTCATCTCAAATTGCTACAGAAATCTCTCTGTGGTTCCTTCTCTTCCACAAAACTGAGGACAGCCATTGCAGGGCAATGCATTAGCTCTCAGCACTGTATTATTTGTAGAATGCGCAATTCTACAATGTGGAAGATTCCTGCAAACTGGATCATTCTGCTAACCGGGGAGGCAGAGCCTGGGAAGGTAAGGGTTAATGCTCAGTCCCGGGCTGATCTCTCAAGCTCTCCAAGTGGCCAAAGTTGTATTGAACTGTAACCCAACCCAGCATTCCTCTTTGGCTCCCTCCCCAACCCTTTGTCTCAGGGACAGCACTTTTACCGCAGGACCTCTCAAAGCCCACAAAGGTTCCTAAACTAAGCATTCCCTTTTTAAATCCCTTCCCGCCCACCCAACTCCCCCTTTGCACAAGAAAAGAAAAACGCTTCCCTAATCAAAAGTAGATTAACTCTCACCCCTTGCTCTGCGAGCATTTGCATGGGGAACACCATTTAGGAGGCTACAAACAGACCCCTGGGTTGAGTGATTTATCTGCTGCTTCACAGAAAACAGGACAAAGGCCACAGTCTTTTCGGCAATTCTGTATTTACTGTGGGCTGCTGCTGGCGGCCAGCGCCCTGCCCTCCTGCCTCATCTCCCACTTAAAGGCTTCTGAAAGGTTAACAGCAGAACTTTAAGCCCCATTATAAAGCCCAAGGGACACTTGTAACATTTCGTGTCGCTCTACAGAGAGAAAAAAAAGGTTTGTTTCAGAAGAAAATATTTTAAAGTGTGGTTTAAAGGAATGACTCACACTGCCTCCCCAACACACACACACACACACACACACACACACACACAGCCCTTTAGCGTAAGGAGTAATTTGGAAATCACAGACTTAGCTGCAGCCTGTCTCCGTGTGGCCTACTTTGGCGGGGAGGGGTGCCAATGGTTTGGGCCCAAGAATCATGATGAATTATTCTATATTACTTTTTTTTAATAAAGATTTTATTTATTTATTTTTAGAGAGAGGGGAAAGGAAGGAGAAGGAGAGGGAGAGAAACATCAATGTGTGGTTGCCTCTCATGTGGCCCCCACTGGGGACCTGGCCCACAACCCAGGCATGTGCCCTGACTGGGAATTGAACTGGCGACCCTTTGGTTCCCAGCCCATGCTCAATCCACTGAGCCACACCAGCCAGGGCTATTCTATATTACTTTAACAAGACAAAGAATCCCCACGTTTAGAACAAACATTCCACTTTGCGTTGGGTTGGAGGGATGCTTGCAATTTTTCATCATGCCTTTATCATTTTCATAATTCTTTCCCCTATAGAGTAAGAATGGTTCTCACTTTTCATAAAGTGTCTTCTTGTTTTTGTTAAAGGACCAGCTATGATACAAGAATTTTCTCTAAGTATTACAAGTTAATAATAATTAATGACATTCTGACACATTCTACAGCATGGATGAACCTGGGAACAGTTGATGGGCGCAGCACCGCAGAGGCAGGCGGCAGCCCGGGGCGGCCGGGGCTGGGGGGGGGGCGGGGGAGTGTGGGGAGTTACAGTGCGGGGGGCACGGAGTTTCTGCGTGGGATGACGAAAAAGTTCCAGAAACGGACAGTGGTGATAGTTGTACAGCAGGGTGAATGTGCTCGATGCCCATGAATTGTACACTTAAAAATGGTTAAAATGGTGAATTTTATGTTATGTGTGTTTCACATCAGTGAAAACTGTTTAAAAAGTCCATTATTATAATTAAATCATCACTTTGTTTATGAAGGCCAGGCATCAGACGATATATGTTAGGTGCTATGCCAAGCATAATAAAATTTTCATGCTACTCAGGCTCATCAGTAAGGACCTCGGTTACGCTCTCAGCCGTAATTAGGAGTAAAGTTCTCCGGAGGGACTGAGTACCTCCGCACCAATTCTAAGTGGCTTCACACCAATTAATCTACGAAGGGGCTCTTTCCTCTGCTCCTCAATGCTTGTCACATCCACCCCTTCCCACCCCCTCCTTTTGCTGTAGGCTAGGAAACCAAATAATTAAGCTTATTTTAAACATGTAGGGTAAATAGGCTCTTAGTGGGAGCTTGGGGCCTCTCCTTGGGTGAAGACAAGGATTTACTGTTTGGTGTTTGAAATATCTATTTTGGCTGCTCAAAGGACGTACTTATTTCCCAGTTCCATTCTTCAGAGCTGAGGCTGGCGGAGATGACATCTCCAATCATCCTTGGAGCTCGGCCTTTTGAATTAGACTCACTTACAGAGATGAAGCTGAGGTCAGCCCGTCGTTTGTCCACGGGCACACAGCTGACTGTCAGCATGGCACCGAACCCAGGCCAGGGCCCTGTCCCGTAAATCAGTCTCACTTGGACTCGGCTCAAATCAAAACTGAAAATAATGTCACACTACCTTTGCAGCCTGTGGATGTTGGAAATGGACCCCAACTACAGGCAGGTATGTCATGTAAACTAAATCCCACAAGGAGTATCCTTTTTAAATTGCAAAGTTAAAGTAATTTTGAGAAATAATACTTTACTACAGACTGGAGAGCACAATATTATGATTCTTTAAAACCTACCAGAAATTATTGGCCTTGTCCAAATAATACCAATTATATAATAATGATAATAATAATAATAATAATAATATCTCTCATTTGAGTGTTTACTGTACGCCCAACACTTGGCTAAGCATTTTGCATGAGTAATCTTATTTAATTTTTGTAACAATCCTATTATTCCCTTTTGCAAGTAAAAAAAAAACAAAACAAATTACAGAGAAGTTCAGTAACTTGTCCAAGATCATACAGAGGAAAGGCAGAGGCAGGATTTGGATTCGGTTCTCGCCTATTTTACCATTTCCTCACTTTGTTATATTCCATGTGGGACAGGGGGGTGGTCTGTGCTGCTGTTAAATGTCTGATGTTTCCTTTACAACCAAAGAGGAAAATTCCCTTTAGGACTATAGACCTCGACATTGATTGATGGGCACCTGGAGAGCTCTAGGAAAAACTGATGCCACCCCCGAAACTCACATTTCATTTAGCGCAAGGTCCAGCTTATGCAGCCAGTGTTATCAAAGCTCTCAGGTGCAGCCTCCACCTTAGAAAAAGCTGTATATTTTTAGCTGCTCCTCCTAACCGCATTTCTTAGGTGATCAGTAAATAATGGCCCCTTTGAACCTGTTTATGAGGGCTTACTATCCTTGGTGTGAAGCTAGCGCATGGCCAGTTAATTGTGTGTGCTTCATAACGGAGCTTTCTAATGGTTTACTTTTTCCCATTTTTGATGTAGGGATTTTCTTCTACTGGATTTTCTTACCCAAAGTAGTTTTTGAACATTCTAGATAATTTTGAATAATAAGTAAATTTACACATGTTCTCAGGGACCTTCTTTACCTTACTCCTTTTCATATCGGACCGGGAACTGCAGAGCCAACTCCGACTTCGGAACAGGAGCTGGGCCAAAGGGCCCCCGAGTACCCAGGGTTCTGTTAATTGCCACAGTGGACGAGCTCAGACAGACTCCCTGGTCTTGTAGGAGACAATTTCTTATCCTCAAAAGGCTGCTTATACCTGTGCTACGGGGAAAAGGGTAATTTCACAGGTGGCATTAGACTTTCCCCAAGAAGTTCCAAGGAAGTGACCGACTGTTCCCACTTCCCCTCTGTATCACCGCTCTGTTTTGTCTGAACTATGCAGTGGCTAGACATGGAAGTGACAAGCGCTTCCCTTCATTCCACGTCTATTTTATTCTTGTTGATGGCTGAGATGCAGGAAACTGAGCAAGAAAAGTAATAGGTTTCCAGAAATTTCATTAGCAAGAATGTATGAGGACCCTCCTTAATTGGTACATAAGGGGCACTCAATAAATGTTTCTTGTTTTTTTCCAGTTGTTTCTAAATGTAATAATAAGTGGGAAGTAGGACTAGGATACAGTCCTGGCATTGCCCAGGCTTCGCTGCAGGGGCTATGGCTGGACCAGCTACCGTTTGTGGAGTGGTCCCCATGCTAAGCACTTCCCGGGCACCGTCCCAGCCCATCCCCACGGCATCCTATGAGGTGCGCAGTATCTCTCTCCTTTTAAGAGCAGGAAACCAATGATCACAGAAGTTATTCAATATCAAAGGTTGTAACTGACAGAACCAGGATTTGCATTCAGTTGGAGAAATCACTTGGTTCTCTGAATAGCCATTTTCTCACCTACAAAAAAGACCAGGCAGGATAAGATCATTCATTCAGCAACCATTTCCTGATGGCCTCTTGTCAGTACATTGCTGACACTTTCTATTCCTAGAAAGCTTCACCAACGCATCTCACCCTTTCAGAGTCTATACTCAGTTAGGCTTTTTGGAGTTATCTTCCAGTTCTAAAATTTGGCGTGATTCTACTTAGCCAAAAATTCCGTGCACCCAGAAGCGAGCTAAGTGCCCATCAAAGAAAGAATGGATGAACAAAATGCGGTGCATCCGCGCACAGAGAAAGAAAGGCTGACAAGAGCTTCGACACAGGCGGACCGTGAAGACGTTAGGCTGCCTGAAATCAGCCAGACACAAAAGCACAAACACTGTGCGATTCCGCCTCTGGGAGGCGCCTGAAGTAGTCGAGTTCACGGAGACGGGAAGTGGAATGGTGGTCGGGGGAGGGAGGGAGAAAAGGGAGTTATGTCTAATAGGCATAGACGTATGCCTATGTCTTGCCTAGTTTTGCGAGATGAGAAGGATTCTGGAGATTGGTCATGCAACACTGGGAGTGCGCTGGTGCCACTGATCTGTGCACTTGAACATGGTTACGATGGTAAATTCTATGTTATATGAATTCTGCCATAATGTTAAAAAAACAAAAACAAAAACAGAAGACTGCCTGAGGATGAGGGACGGGGGAGTGAGGAGCTGTTGTTTGAGGGTACCCAGTGTCAGCCTGGGGTGACAGAAAAGTTCTGGAGATGGAGGCGGTGATGGTTGTGCAATGCAAATGTACCCGATGCCACTGAACTGCACACACAAAATGGTTAAGATGATACACTCTATGTGTGTTTCACCCCAATTAAAAAAGAGATGAAATAAATGCCATGCGGGCTGCTGTGCAGAGCAATGCCATCCCCCATGAGTGGTCAAGTAGTCTTGGTGGGCCTAGCAGAAATCAAAAACAGAAATAAATGATCAGAAAACAGTTAACCACTAAGTTATGTAGGCTGACAAGCCACGCATCAGCTCGGCCTGCCTTTGCGGTTTCTGGGTGTTCCAGAGCAGGGCTGCCTTCACACACACACACACACACACTCACACTTACACACACACTCAGACTCGTCACACCACCTGGGTAAATTCTTCCCTATGATCAGTCCCACAAGGTGCAAACAACATCTATTCTTTGGAAGACATTTCTGGCCATGGGAAACTTCTCCCAGCTGAAGGTTGGGTGCTTAGAACATAATTTCCTAAATTCTATAATTTCCTGCCCACTCGGTATAATTGAATATTCAAGATGGCACATACCCAAAGGCAGCACGATGCTAGCCCAACTGAACAGGGCCTGTTTCAGCAAATCTTCAATAGAGTTTTGCCCACGGGCAGTCTTTGAAATGTATCAGCAGTCCTTTAGCAGACTGGTAGTAATAGCTACTCAATCACCAAAATTAACTGAAGATTTTGAAATGCGTTTTCATTAAAAAAATAAAAATGTTGCTTTACAAGAAAAGGTTGATAGAATGGGAGGTGACTTTCTAGTTGCAGGCGTTTGTACATGTGCGTGATCACTCAGGAGAAATGAACGTATTCAGTTATTCTGTGAAAAGCACACTTTCTATGTTCTTACCCCCCCATGTACATTGTCAGTCGATGTTTTCCTTTAATGCGCTGTCTAACCAAGTCTGCAAGTGTAGGTGGAAAATATTGTTCTGATTTTAACATCAGACACGCTAACAGATACCTCTTAAATTTCCTTGGTGAACTAAGAGTTTCACAGATGCCAAATGCTAAAGCTTATGCAAGAATATTTGATGAAACTGTAAAATCCTTTCGGTAGAAGACAAATATTCTAACCATTTGTATTTTTAAACAGTCATGATTATTGGTCCAAGATTAGGGTAATAATCTGTTAGTTTTCAAAAATATGAATAAACTATCAAACTGCTAAGAATGAGGTGGAAATAAAAATGCATTAAGATATTTTCTTGTCTTTATTAGTCTTATTTAACATAAACAGAAAACCATGTTTTTACCAACCAGTCTGGTACTCTTCGATCTTCCCATCTGAGCAAAGGGTGGGGGGTGTGGAGAGACCTACGGGTGACCAGTCGTAACACTTTGAAAGAGTAAGTACGGACAGTTCTGCTTTAACATTTGTTTTGAAAAACACGAATGTGTTCCCACACGACTAATATGTTAGGGAACAATGTGAGCTTACTTCAAATTTCCTAATTTTGCCTCTGCTTTTCAGCAGGATTTCGTCCTAGGGAAACACTAGGTGAACACAGGAAACTGTACCGAGTTCCAGACAGCGGCACAGAAATACACACACACACACACACACACACACACACACACACACAAACGCGCACGCGCATACACCCTCCGTCCTCAACTGCCTGCCAGCTACGCGGGCCACCGTGTGCGTTAGGAGCCACACCCACCCACGTCAGGTGACCCTACTTCATAACAACCCATAAGCTGCAACCCTGCAGACAGCCTCCTCTCCAATTTCTCTCTGTCCTCTCAGCCTGTCGCACATTTTCCCCTCTCTGTTCTCTGTTCTTTCTCCTTTTTATTGGTCTATTTTCTCACTTTATCTCTTGCTCCCTTCTGCTGTCTTCCTCTCGCACAGTGGGTGGCAGTTATGGGAACCAGGTGGCTTCCGCAAGAAAGTTCAGGATTTTTGTGGTGAAGTGTTATATTTACCAGAGCATGTATGTGTTTCTTAACCATTTATCATGTAGGAAACTGCCCCCATTTTTGTTAGATTCATATCTTTTTTTTTCAATGTGTCACTGATGGCGTTGTGGGGTGCTGTACTCAGCACCCATTTTTCCTATTGGCCTTATTTTTCCCCATGTGGTTTTGCACTGCCAGTGACTTCCGGGAACACATAGGTCATGTCATGCGATAGCAGAACCTACTGTAGGCACTTTGAAATCATTCAGTTCTTTCCTTGTATCATCTGTCCCCTCTCTTCCTTGAGTCTCAGACATTGGATACAGGTCTTAAAAATAACTCCTATCTATAAACAATCTCAGATCACTGATTCTTGCAACTTGGGAAGCATGCCCAGCAAAGCCTGCCTCGGGGCCTGTCATACCCTGGGCATCCTCAGGCTGACCTCAACTATTCATCCCTGTGCCAAGGTTCAAGAAAGAAGTCACAAGTCAGGAATTCAAGGGTGACCTCTCCACTACCTGAGATTAGTATTTCATGGGGAGACACAGAGGAATGTCACCGCATCCATAATTATTATATGAGTTGGTGATCTTTACATTATTGCTATAAAGTTCTTAGTAATTTGAAAACTGTACTACAGGTAAAGGTTAACAATATACAGGTGACTCCTGAACAACATAGGGGCCATGGGTGCTGACCCTTCCACACAGTTGAAAATCTGAGTATAACTCCTGACTCTCCAAAAACTTAACTGCACCAGTTAGCCTTCTGTATCCAAGGGGGATTGGTTTTAGGACCTCCACTGGACACCCAAATCTGTGGATGCTCAAGTTCCCTGTATAAAATAGTGTAGATCGATGCATGCAGCGGGCCCTCCCCACCCACGGGCTCCCAACAGCAGAGCAAAACCAGTGCAGGTGTTTATTGAAAACAATCCACATCGGCCCTGGCTGGTGTGGCTCAGTGGATTGAGTTCAGGCCTCCGAACCAAAGGGTCACGGATTCGATTCCCAGCCAGGGCACACGCCTGGGTTGTGGGCCAGGTCCCCAGTAGGGGGCGCATGAGAGGCAACCACACATTGATATCTCTCTCCCCTTTCTCTCTCTCTAAAAATAAATACATAAAATTTAAAAAACAAAAAAAGAAAGAAAACCATCCACATCTAAGTGGACCTGCACAAATTCATGTTGTTCCAGGGTAAACTGTAAAGAAACTACCCTTTATCAATGGCAAGTGTATTTTCTACAAGTTCATCTCCGAAATGCTGCAAGTTGACTTCAACTCCTTATGAAGAGCATCCATAACGATGTCAGCTGATCTGGAGAGTGCAAGGCTTAACGAGTATCAAAACAATTTCCACACTTTGCTTTTTCATGGCTTATCTTTTCTTCAAGTGTCCATAAGTCTCATTTCAGCTTCTCAGAATTGAGTTTTTAAAAAGGGCAGGCAGTGAAGAGGAGGACATTCTATCATCTCACCAACTTTCTCAATGTGGCAATAGACTTACAGCTTCCAAGCATCCTTCTTTTACGTGGTGGCTTTACCCTGTTGCCCTCATTGATTCCCTTCCACTCACAGAATTTCCAGAACATGAGCAAGGTAAGCATGATCCCTGACTTTGAACTCAGACCCAGCTGCCCTCTTTTTAAACGGGAATACTACCTGGTCTCTCTGGTAATTCCAAGGAGCCCTACTGGCAGGTTAAGTGAATAGGATGAACAGGAAAACAGAAGGGGGGAAGTAATTAGGAGTGATGGGGGAGGGGCAGGGAAAAGTGGAGGTGATGGAGAGCTGTAGGAGGGGAGAGAGAAGCAATAGAAGATGCACTGGTCTGAATTTCAATGAAGAATTCAATTTCAAACATTCTATAAGGTTATTTAGTAGAGAGCAACTGCAACCTCAGCGGTAATAATCATCAAAAATCTTGCTTCCTTCTTCATGTGGGTCTGTACTGCGTGATGGTGGTGGGGATATACGCTGTAGGTTTTAAGTGAGGATTACAGTTGACCCTTGAACAACGTGGGACTAGCGGCACCAATCTCCACGCAGTGAAGACCCATGTATAACTCAAACTGGCCGTCGCACCCACAGATTGCCAATCAAAGATCAAAAATACTGTTTTCAATACGAGGTCGGCTGAATCCATGGATGTGAAACCCGGAGGGTATGGAGGGCTGGCTGCATATTTATTGAAAAAAGTCCATCTATGGGTGGACGCATGCAGTTCAAACCCACGTGTTGTTCAAGGGTAAACTGCATATATAATGCGTTGTAGAGGCTGCAGTTCACAGAAATGTGTCCTACCTTCTTTGGGCACACAGCTGGACTACCTACATCTCCCAGCTGATGGAGGTGGTGCAGACCACCCCAACCTCAGAAGCTGCAAGCTGCAGACAACAGCGCCTCATCAGCATAGGCCCCTCTTGACTGTATGAGGGGCACCACGCCCACTAACCAGAACACACACACTTGGCTGGGGCAGGAGAAAGAAATGAACTTCTGCTGCATTAAATCATCACTACACTTGGGCCTATTTGCTACTGCAGGTTAGCCCACCCTTATACACTGTGTGTCCCAAGTCTTCAGAGCAATGGGTCTCAACCAGAGGCAATTCTGCCCCTCCAGGGATACTTGGCAAAGTCTAGAGGCATTTTTGGTTGTCATGAGTGGGGATGGTGGTGCTTCTATCGGCATCTAGTGGGTAGAGGTCAGGTTTTCTGCTAATCATCCTACAATAACTATCCCCCACAACCAAGAATTATTCAATCCAAAATGTGCACGGTGCTGCCACTTTAAAGCCCTGCTCTAGAGAGCCCAAGAGCTTTAGAAGAGAACAAAAATCTTTGAGTTCTCTGCTACACTCTGAGAGACTTGTGACAACAGTGTGGACTCGTGGTAGGAGACGTGGTCTTTGAGTGAAACCTGGGTTCCACTTCCAGCTCTAACACTAACAATTATGTGACCTACAGCAAGTTAATTCACCCTCTGTACATTTGATATTCCTGTGCTAAAATAGGAAAGTTATAATAGTACCCTCACGATGGGGCCGTGAATGAGGGGGCAAGTGCTCAATCCAGTGCCTGATATATGGTACATACTCAAGTAATAGTGGCTGTAAATATTATGATTTTTTGTGTGTTCTTTGTTGTTATTAAGGCACAATTCTGGAATATTTAGAAGTAGTAGTAACTATGCAGTATATTTACAGCTGTTAGAATCCAAGAGGTGATGCAGGTCACAAAACTGAAGACGTCGCATTGGTAACACTCGCTGTCTACCAAACTTGCAGGAGAATCTGACCAATGTAGGTATTTGAAGTAACTTTCCTTAGTTTTGACTCAATGACTGGTCATATATTAAGACTTGGCTGTAAAAATTTATCCGTAATTGAATAACCTAAACTGTCATCAGTCATTAAATACACGTGAATTGTCAGCTCCTTTTGCACGGCACCTCTGCAAGCCTCCACTCACTTGGCTTTCACTAAATGCTGCTCACCTTGAACTACTTTCATTGCTCCTTAGCAATAACCAGAAGGCATTAACAGACCACTCACACTGGGCAAACCCATTAGGCACGCAGAGAGGTAGAAGGCCGGCCCCTGCCCTCCCTCCCACAGGAGTCTGCAATGAGTAGAAGAGAATGACACCCAGAACTGCTGTGTTCCCACCGGCTAAGTTTCCGTCATTGTTGAGTGGCAAGAGATGGGAGACAGACAGAACAGGGAGGAAGGCACGACAAAGACGACAGCAACAAAAAGACGTGAAAATAAATAGTGAGATTCAGCGATTATACACAGTGATTAGATGTGCTATTTGAGGGGCGGTTTCTACATAAGCATAAAACTATTTCACAGGTTTACTTCTAACATTATAGATCTTAAATGGTTTTGAGAAAGATCTCATTCATCCAGTATGATAAAAGCCCTCAGAGGGAACAACAAATAGAGACATTCAAATAAAAGTGCTCAAACGCCACATAAAGAAGAAGTACATTAAATCGTGCCAAGTACCACAGTGTAAGTTCTTTATTAAATCCACCCACACAACAAGCCTTCATTAAAGACGCTCCCTGCCAAGTCCTATACTCCAGCGCTGAACACATATTTCCCTCAGCATTCAAGAACGTGAGTCTCCATGAGCTTCGTAAAACGTGACAGTGTGATGAATGTTGTTTAACCTGGAGGGAAAGTATTGAGGAAGGACATCTGCAAGTGCCAAGACAACACAACCTACGACAGGTTGCCTATTCCCCACAGCCTTTTCCCGTGGTGGTGCGAGACCCTTCCCCTCTTGTCAAGTGTCCCAAGCAGTGACGGCTGGTCCAGGGAGGGCCCACACAGAATTGTTCCTTTACAGCTGAGGGGGAGAGTGGCAAGGACAGGACTACCCCTTCCGTCCCCAATGATCTCGTCTCCAACAGGATCGAGGGGAAGCCAAGCTTCACCAGAAACCACCTCAGATCCACAGTGTTGTCCTCCAGGGAGGGATGGCTTGGAACAAAAGCCAACTCAGACTCCATTCCATCCACATTTTAGTCACCTCGTGAGCCTAAGAGCTAAGTCTCTAGGCAAAGTAAACGGTCACGTCATGGCACGGACTCCCAACGCATGGTCCCTGGGTTTCCTTTTTCATGCTACACAGACACAGGCGAAGTTTGCTTCCCAGTGTAAGAGAGGTCCCTTTCCAAAGCACTGGGTACCTCTCCACAGACAGCAGCCTCTTCTCTGAGATCCAGCAATGAGCGGAATAGCTTTCAAGGTGTTTCACTTCACGGTGTGTGAAGCATCCTTCTCTCTTCCACCTACCCTGACACTGTCTGTACCATCACACAGTAAACGAAGAGTACGTGTACATCAATACGCACCAAAGCTGAAGGGAGGGGAGAAGGGGAAGCAGCACCTAGGTCCTACCTGGGTGCCTCCCTCTATGTTTGGGACATTTCCCCCAACTACCCTCCCTCACAACACCCTTCTTCCTCCTACTTCCTGTTCCACCTTAACTCTTCAGGGGATTCACTAGAAATAACCCACCCTCATTCAAAATAATAATGTTGGAATCACTTATTTAAATTTTTTGGCTAATTAAATTTCTACCATAGTAAATTGACTCCTGTTTTTCTGAAAGTCCTTAAGTATGACAGAATAGTTACTCTCAACTAGCAAATTCAAAGGAGGCTGGTGATGATGGTAATTTCTATTTATTAATTGTTTACCATGTGCCGGGCACTGTTGTAAGAGCTTTTCTTTTCTATATATGTTTTTAATTTTTCAATTACAGTTGACATACATCATTATATTGGTTTCAGGTGCATACCTCAGTGATTGGACATTACATAACTTTCTAAGTGATCATCCTGATAAATCTCACACCCATCTGACTTATAAGAGTTTTTAATGTATTATCTAATCTAATTCCCATAATAATAACCCTATGAGGCAGGTACTATTTATTAGTCTCATTTTACAGCTGGTGAAATGTAGGCACAAATTTACAGTCTAATACAGCAGTCAGCACATTCTGGCCCGTGGGTCAAACCTGGCCCTAAAGTTTTGCTGGAACTTCCACGCCCATTCATTGCCACAGAGTCTATGGCTGCTTTTGAGCTACAACAGCAGAGCTGAGCAGCTGTGACAGATCACAGGGCCCAGGAAGCCTAAAATATTTACTATCTGGCTCTTTATAGAAAACATCCACCAACCCCTCACGTAAAACATTGTTAATTCATGGATAAAGAAAGAAAGGACAGCTTGACATAGAATTTTTACTGAAACTTTCTTAGCAAATATTCTGCCTTGTCACTTCTTTTTATCACCAAAAAGGATTTATTTGGGAAAAAGAAAGGACTGCAATCTGGAACTAGCAGACATAGCAACCTACATGCCAGTTCTCTTGATCTGTTTTCTTTCATTCACATTTTACCTTATTTCTTCTCACCTGAGAGGTATCAACCAGTCCAGAAAAAGTCAGCGTGTACATAGAATACCAGTTCAGTAACTAAAGGCTTCTCTCTCAATATAGCAAGTTTCGATTGGGTGGAAAAGTTTCCAAGAAAGAAAGAAAAAGGATAAACCGAGAAAGTTTTGACAGCCATAAATTTCCTAAGAGATTGTAAAAATTTTTGGCAGTTTCACAGGTATTTCTTCTCAAGTACAAATGACATCATTGTTGAAATTAAAAGACAATTGGCCTGGGTTATTTGACATTTGGTATCACATATTGTTTTGGTTGAGCATCAATTGATTTTTCTATTTTTACTGGGAACTTATGTTGTAACTATTTTTAGTAGGCAGTGTCTGGTTCTATTATTTGTAGAACTCAACATACAATCATGCCTTAGATTTTTTTTTCTAAAGCTGTAAGAATGTATATATTTGGTAGAAAATATTCTCATCAGTAAATGTTCTATATTTTGAAATGTTTTAGATTAAAAGTCTGAAACAGGAAGTAGGCACTGACAAATGAAAGAATTTGATATATTACTGGGAAGCAAAGTGGGTGTAACTTTATAATATATAAATGTGCCCTTGAAATATTAATATTTTTATCATTAATTGTGAATGAGTAATTCTTAAGCCTTAAAAACCTATCTATAAATCAAAGTCAAATTAGGAATTGAATTTCCGGAGTATGAAAACTGGCACATTAGCTGTCAAATAATTTACGCAAAATTGTTTACTATAAAAGTGAACAGAAATTCCCAAGATAAGACAGAGCCCACTGTTTTTCTTTATCCTTCACCACATTCTGCCAAATGCCAGCCAATACGAAGAACAGCATAGAACAGCAATTCCCAAGCTTGTCTGCATATTAGAGTCACGTGGGATCTTTTACAATCCCACCACCCAGTCATACCCCAGGCCCATGAAATTATAGTCTTTGGAGGTAGGACACAGGTATCAGTATTTCTGGAAGCTCCCAGACACCAGCAGACAGTTGTGATTAAGGTAAAGATAGCCTGATGGGCTCAGTCCAGATACACCTGACACCTGCAATTCAGGAGTCCCGAAGTCCTACTCCATCCTCTGTCTGCTCCACTACCTGCCAGGCACTCAGATCTTTGGGGTCGTTGTTAACACAACACATTGGTGAACACATAGGTATCATCATTCTTGCTCCTAATACATCATCAATTCCATTAACGCCAATAGTAAGAGGATTCTAACATAAGGAGTACAGCCCTAGGGTTTCTCTTAAGTTATAATCTTGTTTAATTGTTCACACCACTTCTGCACCTTAGGAGACAACGACCCCCCGACAGCTGGCTTTGCTCTTTATTTTGCAAGCATATTTATCCTGAATGACAAACTTAAAAAAAATAAAAGTTTGCCTTACCTCTACTATGCTTTTTAAATCTTGCACGTAAGTCCTTTCAGTCTCTAGGATTTCCTGAACGACTCTATCCACATAGAGGAGCTTGGGGCTGTTGGCTGGTTCTGCACTTGTTTCAGCAGCCCCGTTTGCCTCCACTCTCCTCTGGGGCCGGGACTGCCTCTCGCTGCCCACGTCTGTGTTCTGTTGCCCGGCTAGGTTCTCTCTCTGCAGCTCACTGCTGGAAAACGGCCTGGCTGGAATCAGCTCCAGTTTTATGGCCCCTGCTTCCTTATCCTGGGGAAACAAGCCCAAGTGGCTATTTGAAACTAAGGTCATTCGGCTGCCAAAGGAACCATGGCTGTCCCGGGAAGAAGCGGAGGATGATGTGGAGCCAAAGCTGACTGGGCGGTCGCTGTCCGAGAGCTCCATGGTCTTCAGTTCTTGGGACTGGGAATATGTGGCTATAGTCTTGGGATCTGGATCTTCAGTTACAGTTAATGGCACTTCAAGACGCAACTGGTGGACATCTGGATACATTAAAAGAAAAAAAAAACCAAGGGCAAGATAAGCAAGGTAAGTATTTTAAAATATTAAACAGAATATGTAAAGGGAGTTAAAACCCAGCCCACATATATAGTCAGAAACAAAGAGGCAGTAAGTCAGTCACAGAAGGACATGCAAAAGTACCATGGTGAGTTAGAGTTTCTAAAGCGTCACCTGGGACCGTGCTAGAATGCAGAGTCTCAGGCACTACCCAGACCTGCTGAGCTTCAGTCTGCATTTTGACAAGGTCCCGGTGCCACCCATACACACTCATTAAGGTTTGAGAGGCACTACAGCCATTGCCTCAAAATGTGATCACCTGAAAGGCCTAACAGGTGCTGACTGGTCCCAATTTTCTGTAGTAAAAACTCGGCAGTCAGGACATAAGGAATCTATAACTTTAACGAGCTTCACCGGTGATTCTCATGTCCTTA
The DNA here is from genome assembly GCA_004026765.1 of Micronycteris hirsuta. Classification (NCBI taxonomy): domain Eukaryota; kingdom Metazoa; phylum Chordata; class Mammalia; order Chiroptera; family Phyllostomidae; genus Micronycteris; species Micronycteris hirsuta. The sequence goes on from PVJI01000780.1 coordinate 20,894, forward strand.
AAACGTGTCCTGTGTGATTCCTATGGTGCTTGGGAAACACTTCTTCATTTTGGGGAACCCACCTAAATCCCACAAAATTTTAAGCCTCCATTCCGGAACCACCGCTACTTGACTTGACGGATGCTGACAATTGTAGATTTTACTGGTATACAGCATGAGAGAAAGTGTTGCATGGGCAATATTTTTCTAATCCTAGGCAAGAGAAACCCCAGTATTAAAACCCACACCCCCTTTCAAACTTACCCTCTCACTACAACACGGCTATATCCCCTCTCCAAAGCTGATGTTCCATTTGTGGGGTGCACAGGGTTACACGATCACAGAGTGTATCTGATTAACCACGGCACTCCCCTTGTGAAGTTGGATCATGTGACAGTGTAACCATATAATTAAGTAATTAATAAACAGAGGAATTCCACTATGAGGAAATGATGCAGGTTTGAAGAAATGGGGCTGTCTGTGTTTGGAAGAGGGCACAAGAAGAGAATGCCTGCAAAGTGAGAAAGGTCACTTCACACCCACAGCACTGAAATCTTGGGTCCAGAAGGGCTCTATGTGAAATGTAACTTTCAAAAGCTTTTTCAGTGAAGTATAAAGTTCCAATTGACATTTCTCCCCACCCCCGATGAATCCCAGGTTTATATAAACAAAATGCCTTGCAATAAATAGTGTGATTAATAAAGAAATTGGCTTCATTTTGGTAGATTACCTTACCACCAACATTCATGTTTATGGGGCTTGTTTAGAAAATAAGAAGGATTAAACTTATGTTTGGAAGGTTCAAACAAGACAAACACAATAACAAGACTATAGATTGATGATCATTTTTCCAAAGGAACACAAATTTGGCTTGACTCTATAATAAACATCATCAAAGAGCTGGTACCAATATTTCTAAGAATAGAAAGAATCCATCAAGTCTGCATCCTTCAACATCCTGACTTTTTCTAGAGAGTTTATATCTGTGGCAAATGTGAGTGCCAACTTATAATGCAAATATTACAATTGTTGAATCTAAAATAAAGGAACTAACTTGGGTCAACAAGGAAGAATGGTGAGAAATGTGTATGAAATGAGTAATTTATCAGCATAACCACTACCACATGGTATAAGTTTGCCACAAATTTTTTAAGCTTTTGCAATATTCTTTTTGCTTGCCCTATAACAACTTTATGGCTTGTAAAACAAGGACTGGTTATAGTACTTAAAATGCACTTGCCCTAAACAGCGTGCTCCAACTTGAGTGTGGCAAAAATCCAAGAAGCAGCCAGGCACTGAGATACACTTGCCACAAAGGATGCTTGCCCACATTTGGGATTGGTGCTAAGAAAGTCGTGGGCAGGTCTAAGTAGGAGCAGACACAACAAGCTTTTCTTCCTATTAGCATCCACCAAAACCATAATCATGAGGTTATCTTGCTTTCACAACTGGGCATGTACTTGGAAAGTATATGAGGATTCTTTAAGGTCCCCAGGGTCGCATGAGGCTATGACTTAAGAGCAAACGCAAGTTGGACATGAACTCTGGGGCTGTACATGAACGCCGGGGCCCCTGGGAGGCTCTCCATCAACCTCCCCCTGCAGATCTAGCTATCCTGGTCTCCACGGCAAGGTCTGGTTTTCTGACTAGACTAGAATCAACCTTCTCTCCAGTATGGAAAACTGTATTTAATAGTAACATAAGTCTTGGCAAACATTCATAATCAGGAGTGGTGAAAAAAGAACACAACAGAGACTCTTTATTTTTTAACTTACTTTCACTCTAAATTAGCCTGCCAATATTGGGACCGAGGACCGAAAGAGGAACAAAAAAAAACCCCAATGTTTTTAGAGGCATCCGTGTTGGGCTGCTGGGGATGCCAGTGCCCTTTACACCTTCAAAGGTAGGGCAATATGGGATGGGAGACTCATGTCAACAGGGGATCGCTTCATGGATGAGTCAGATAGCAACATGAATTGGGCCCTGTTCCACAGAGGCGTTCAGATGTTACAGCACCAGGCCACATACAGCTGACCCTTGAACAACACAGGTTTGAGCTGTACGGGTCCCCTTAGATGCAGATATTTTTCAGTAAATACCTGTACGGTTTTTGATTGGGAGTCTGGGAATACAGAGGGCCGGCCATATGCATTGATCTGAGCATCTTATGTAGGAGACTTGAGCATCTGTGGATGTCGGTATCTGTGGGGGCCCTGGAACCAATCCCCTGCAGATACTGAGGGTCAATTATGTTATGGAGGAGTTAAAGGTTACATGCAGATTTTCAACTGGGCTGGGGTTCAAGAGTCAACAGTATCTAGGCCCCTGCATCGAGTTGCCTATTCTTTAGACTGTCAACCAGACACTTTCTAAAACAGAATATTTGAGATATCTCATAGCTGTAATATTTAGCTAAGCTTACTGCACCAAATTAAACACCTTCCAAAATTACCAATAACAGTGAAACATTTAAAGCTAGGTTGTATAATGGGTATAATATGAGGCTGCATTTGCTAATGGATACGATTTTTCATGTTAATTCATTGCTTAGAAGATAATTATAGTTTTCTCACGTAAAGAAATATACCTCATAAAAACTGTCTAGTCTTGTTCTCATCTCCCTCAAAATAATTCAAGATTTCTACCCTGTCTGGCCCTTCTTTTTAATGCAATTCACAGATTTTTAATATTTCTTTCTGGAGCTGCACTGGTCAGCACGGCAGCCACATGTGCTCCCTGGGCACTCGACATGCAGCCAGTCTGAATAGCAAGGCGCTGTAAGTGTAAAATTTACACCAGATTTCAAAGAATTGGTGTGCAACAAAGTATAAAATACCTCACCAATAATTTTTATCTCAATTACATGTTGAAATAATATTTTGGAATTGTGGGTTAAATAAAATATCTCCTTAGAGTTCTTTCTCCTGGTTGCATTTTACTCTTTTTAACGTGGCTCCTAGAAAATTACAGATGACATATGTGGCTTGTGTTATATTTTAGTTGGACAAACTGATCCAGGTATTCTAGATAATTCTATGATTCTGTAAGATTCACACTTACTTCCTTATCAATCTTTGTTTAAATAATAGTGAACGGAGAGGTGCATATAATTCAGTTTGCCCTTTTTTAAAACTCCATTCATTAGTACACAGTACTGTTATGAACTGACCAGAAAGAGAGCTGGGAGACATCCCTGCTGACTGGATTTTGGGGTGACTGATCTCCCATGACAAATGGAAACATGAGCTAGAAAACTGCAGCGCAGGAAAGCTGCTCCCTCTTCCTCCACTGAACGACGTTGACGGGCTGCACGAACATTTGGGTAATGGGATGCTTTGCTTTCCTTTCCTTTCCATAGCCTCTCTCCCTTTCTTACCAAATCCCACACACCGGGCTAATTACACAGCATCTTCTGTAAACTTGCCAAACATTGCTAATGGCCCATGTCAGTGGCTGTTTTGACCACGAACATCCTAAAATAAGCTGGTTCTGCCCACCCTGAAGATCTTGGTCCATCTGACCCTTGGTAAACCTGCAGATGTTGGCACTGCCTGGGAGGTAGAGGGCCCTTGGAGTCCTAATGATTGTTAGGACTAGATGTGCCATTAGCCTAAAAGCCATCTCATTAAAATACTCCTTCTGGTGCCATTTTCAATTTACAAAAAGAGGCTACACAGCTACCACGTAGAAACACGTTCACACATTTCATTTCATGACAAGTCCCTCTCTCTGTTTCTCAGTGAAAGAGCTTTTAATTTCTTGGCTTGTCCTTGTTTGCTCTACCAACTTCCATTATTTTAATTGCTCTCCTTTGGAATGGCGCAGCCAGAACCCAAAGCAGCTCCCCTGGGCTCTAGCTTGTCTCCCGGGCTGACTGAGGGTTGAGGCAGAATGTTCCTAGGCCAGTCAAGCCCAAGCTGCCTGTGGCTGTGCTCACATGTTGAGGAGGGACGGATAGGTCCCCAGCTGACCCTTCCTGTCACAACCCCCAAGGACAGCTTCCTGAGTCGAGGCAGAGCCTGGGGCACAGCAGCGGGCAAGGAGCTATCACAAAGTCCCCATTCTGCTCAGTGCTATTCCAGACCACAAATACCTGAGTTCCTTGTCAGGACAATCAGGAAAATCAAGAGAATGTGTTGTGAGCAAGACCGATGAATAACTGAAATGACGTAGCTTCCTGTTACCCTGCCTGCCGATTGCTTAAAGAGGGAAGGCACAAGAGAGACTAAAATATAAGCAAGAGGTGATCCTATCAGCAGCAAAGTTCGTTTTTCGCAGACCCAGCCCTTGGTAGAGCCTTATAGATATAAACAACCGACTTCATGATTAAAAAAGAGAGAGAGAGACCCAAACATCTTTTAAGAGTCGAAATTACAAGAAATAGGCACATGTATATATTTCAAAGACAACACCGGGAATTTGAGGAGAAAGTTCCTCTCCCACACATCTGGGGGATGGTGAGAGAACCAGAGATAAAAGCCCCCAGAAAGCAACATGACCGTCCCCCTCTCGCCTTTCTAAAATACCGACATGGTTCTTGTATAAGTGGCAGGGCTGGGACAGCAATTCCACATGCTCAATCCAGGGAATGTGGTTTTCACACTTATTTGTAGCTGTTAGGCAACGAGGAAGTCAAAAACCTTGTCACCACATTAATTTGTTAGTTTGACCCATGTTCTATGGTTATGCAAGACGTTTACATTAGGGGAAGCTGGGGGAAGAGTGTGTAGAAACTCTGGATTTATCTTGGCAACTTTTCTGTAAATTAAAAACATTTTCAAAATGAGTCGTCACAAAAATCATGCGGCACGGAAGAGTCAGTAAAGCTGCTATTGGACACGGGACGGGGCCCCGAGCGGGTCTGCCTCCCACCGGCCTGTAGCGTGTGGGTTCTTGACTTTGTGCAGGAAAGATCTCACAGCACGAGTCCAGGCGGTTTGGGGAGGATGTGTATTAAAGCTGGGGACAATGACCCAAAGGGAGGGCTTAGGATAGAAGGAGCAACAGGAGAGAGTCTAGATGGGGCTGCTTTGGCTCACTGAGAAGTCAGAGAAAAGGGGCCTCGGAGACAGCTTTGGGAGTTAGCCTGGGATGAGCTGCTGCCGCCCACTGCTCCCCTGGTTGCTAGTCTTGTGGGGACTCTGAGAGTTTAGGAGATGTATGCCGGTGGGGGGGAAGGAAAGGGGGACAGGAAAGGTACCCGTGTGCTCCCAGGAGGGAGAGCATGAGCGAGGGCCTTCGTGTTTGAGGGTTTTTCAAGGCTGGGAATCTAAGGGAGGTCTCAGGGGAGATCTCAATAGAATATTCATCAGTTTCCCCTGAGGTGCCCTCTTGGGGGTCGTTCGACATTGCACCGGGTCCTGGCGTGGCCTGCCTGGCTTTGCTGCTTTTCGGGGCCTAGAGCTGAAACACAATGGATGCTTAGAGGTTATCTCTAGGGAAGAAAGGAGAGGGGGTTCCAAACCACACGGCCATCGATATGCTAGGGAGGAAAAGCTCCCCTGGGGATGAGGTCTGGCAGCTGTTTTGCCTGTTTCTAGACACCTGGGCTTTCTGCCCTGGTGACCTTCTGTGTCTGGCTGTAAATTGCCTGGCCATTTCGCTCAGTTATCTGTCTCAGTTTCCCCATTCCACGTGCCAAGGAATTCTAGCCTCTTACTTCCCTGCCTCATAGCAAATATTGGAACAAGATGACAAAGAATAAGAAAGATGTGTTGCAAAAACGTTCTTGTTAAAACAAGAAGCGAGAGGCTGAATGAAGAACAAAAATACCTTCAAGTTGTAAAGCCTGATACTAAATATTCAGATAATTTACTAATTGATTCCTGTGCGCATCCATGGGAACTGAAGGGCAGAAGGGCCGCTGCAGCTGTGTAGGGGATGAAACGAGACAGTTAATACAGCCCACGTGTGAGCTACGTGGCCTTATCTCTGCAGTGAGTCCAGAATCTCTGTGCTGGAAGGCGCAGGCGTGCATTTGGGTTGAAAGAGGATCTTAGGGAATTCCCTTCAGGCCTTTTATGCAAAGGCAGCTGTTTTTATCTTTACTGTGTGCTTTTCCTTGTGGTGGTTTAGTATGGGAGGCGAAGGGCAGGGGGGGGTCAAGTAAAGCTAAACTATGGGCTGTGTTTTCACTTTCAAAGGGGACTGTCAGGTGCCCACCAAAACCCATGTCCCCTTCTTCTTTGGTAAATAGAGTTTCAGCTGAGCACACCTCCCAGCTTCCCTACCTTAGCTAAGGCCATGTGGTCAAGTTCTCACCAATGGAAATGATATGTATCCCTCTGGGGGTTTTCTTCTCAAGCATTAGACATTATTCCTTCATTTGTCCCCCTTCACACTGGACCCCAGAAATGGCAGGGATCTTGCCTAAACCGCGGACATGCCACCAATGCCCTAAAGCGGCAATTTTCAACCTTTTTTTTTTTTTAATCTCATGGCACACACAAAATAATTACTGAAATTCTGTGGCACACCAAAACATATATCTTTTGCCGATCTGACAAAAAAAAAAAAAAATAGGTATAATTTTGATTCCTTCACACCGGACAGCTCTGTTGTGTTGGCTGCTGTTGTTTTTTAACTTGGCAATCTAAGGGAAAAAAGGTCAGCTCCCCTGACTCCACAGTCAGGTATTGAATGTTTTAAAAACTCTTCGGCACACCAGTGTGGCTGCTGCAGCACCCTGCAGCACACCGCTTGAAAATCACTGCCCTAGAGTACGGCGGAGCACGGGGACAGAAGGAACCTTGCAGTCCCTGGGTCTGGACATGCTCTGAGCCACCACCTTACAAAAGTCTAGTTATTCTGAAGCTGACGTGCGGGAGAAACCAGGTGGTGAGACCAGACTGATGGGTGGAGAGATGCTCAAGGAACCTCAGGTGTTCTGGCCGCTGCTGTTTATCCCCCGCAGGCAGCAGACATGTGGGTGAGAAGCCTCTGGGATGACCGCACTGTTATCTCCGACAGCAACTTCCTGGGTTTCGGAGTCAAAACCACCTAGCAGGAGCCTCTCCTGAACTCCTGACTCTCAGCAACCTTGAGAGTATAAATGACTTTTACTGTTCCGAGCCACAAGGTTTGGGAGAGATTTGTTATGCAGCAAAAGATTACCCAGTCTATTCTAACAGATCAGCCTTGCCTGCTAGGTCACTCTGTTAACTCTGTATCAAAATTATCCTTACAAACAAACAAACAAAACACAGCCTCAAAACTCATTCACGCGTTGTTACTTTAAACAATTTTATACAGAAAAAAAAATAGAGAGGTTAGGCAACATTTTGGTCAAAGTTGAACTGTGAATCAGAGACTGGTTTCTGATTTCTAGTCTACTTTGCCTGGTACTTGGATATAGATTCCTACAGCACGAGGGCAGGAAAGGAGCTTAGAGATGAGGAAATGAAGGGCTAATCATGAGCTACTTGTGTAAGGGCCCCGGCACCAATGTGCCAAGAGGGCCTACACAGTGTGCGCGTGTATGGCAAGGAATGGGGATGCGTCCAACTGTGTGTGTAGAAAGAGCTCAGAGCACCAGCCAGCAATTAGCTATGGTATAACCCGCTCTCCTTCAGACACAGAGTTGGCATGTCTGCGCTGGCTCTGCACCACCGAGGTCTGTACTGAAATCTTTGGGCTTCTGGTTTCCTCATGTGGAAGTAAAGCATCTGGACAATATGACTCCCCAGGTCCCACCCAACCTCCAGGACGTGACTGCAGCCCCGAAATAAGCACATCATAATGCTCAACTGCATTCACGGCCCATTCCTTGCTGGAATCACGGCACCGGGAAGAACCACAAAACAGCAATTTTCTTCTGCCTCCTACTAATGCCAGGTCTTGGGTAATGAAATACATATCATTGACTTTCCGAAGGCTACAAGACTCTATTTTTAATTTAGACTAAATAGTAAGCTATACTCCAGCTTCACTTTGAACAGCACCTTCCTGTTAGTGCAGAAATATCAGTCTCAGGGCAGCAGCTACACAATGAGAGGGACGCATGCAGGCTCTGTCTGTAGTGAGCACACTCAGTTCCAAAAGCACCTCTGTGCTGCAGAGAGGGAGGCATTAGCTTAAATGACATTTTCTAAAAAAAAAAAAAAAAAAAAAAAAAAAAAAAAAAAAAAAAAAAAAAAAAAAAAAAAAAAAAAAAAAAAAAAAAAAAAAAAAAAAAAAAAAAAAAAAAAGGAGGAAGAAGAGAAGTCCAAGTGACTAACAATAGCACACTGAGTAAATAAATCCATCTATAAAGTACACTAAACATTTTCTTAGAGAAAAAGGAGGAAGTGAATTCAAAGTGTCTAACAATAGAGATCTGAGTAAATAAACCCATCTGGAAGGGCCAATATCAAACTACTAAATGGCATGCCCTTTCGTATGTGTAAGGGTGTAGAAGATGGTCAGAATACACAGTCGAGTAGGTTTCGATCACTTATAAAACAGGTGTACAATGTCACCCCAATTTTGAATTTAGAATGTCACTTATTATCCACACTGGAAAAAGATCGAAAGGATATATAATAAAAATATTAACATTGGTTTTTACCAAGTGAGAGAATAGATGCTTTTACTTTGCTATTTATCTGTAAATATCACTTTTCTTTGATAAGTGTATTACTTTTATAATCTGAAAAAAATATTTAAAGAAATTCAAATCACAATTTCAATTTGTATCAAATACTTAAATGTTTTAAATTAAGATAACTGATTTTTATGTTCAACATGATTAAGAAGGAATATGGAATATATACATCTTTCAAATATATTAGTACCACTAAATTAAAATAATAAAACAAAAATAAAATCAGATTCAATGTACAACAGACTTGAATACGAGCCATGCCTCCATCTCTCCAATTATTTCTCCTAACAAAAGTATTTCTTGCCAATAAGCACTCAAAACGGAGACTGCATTTACTTAGTCAACTTTGGTCACCACTAGCCTCAGACTAAATCTCATCACCGCAGTTGCTAAGCCTCCAATTTGCAAACATTGATTTTGTCCCCCAGCTAAGCCTGCATAAGCCTCACAAAGAAAGCACATTAAAATGCTGAGGACTCGATGCATGGCAACTTCAGATTTCAGTTTTCTCCCCAGAATACCAAAAAGCAGTGCTCTAGATATCTCAAGCTAACTTTAGAGAATGACCAAAAATTACACCTAAACAAGGCAAAAGCCATTTAAGACAGACTGCAGTCAGAGGGAGGAAAAACAAAATCACCTTCCAGACTAATTCCATTGTTGGAGAACTCCTGGCCACAGATGGCGTTTATAACAGGACAGCTGTAACGTATCCGGGCAAGCTGCTGTCCTTGCCGGCATGGCGAAGAAACCCCCCGCCCCGTGCCACAGCTTCTCACCGCGGTGGACCAGCCCCCCCTGCCCCCCCCCCCCCCCCCCCCCCCCCCCCCCCCCCCCCCCCCGGAGGGAAGCGACAAGTTTGCCAGGCGTTGCTTCTCCGGGGCACCTTCATATTAGCGCCTACCTGTGCTCTTCCAGGCTAAGCCGCATCGTCTGCCTTCAGCTGATGCAGTGACCTCACTGGAGGCTGGGGCAGGTAAAACAAGAAGCTTTTACTAGTCTGTGCAGCTCCTTCCGTGGAAATATTGCATGAGTCAGCTTTTATCTCTCAAAACCCGACACACAAAGGCTTTACAAAAACCTGATTTGCAACTTTCTCGCTGCCTTTTTCCCCCTGGTGTGCAGACCACAGACTTCGGCATCACTGAGAGCCTTAAATGAAACATGACATCATTCAATTGAGAAACAGGACAATAGACACCACTGTGGGTAACTTGAAAATGCACACTTCGCTGAGCAACACCCTGTGCCCGCCATTCTTCCCCGGACATCAAATACAGCCCTCGCTGGCCAAAGCTGCGCTGACTTTCCCTTCCTGGCCCCATCACGTTCTCATTAAAGTCCACAAAAGACCCGGGGTCTTCGGATAGTTCCAAGTTCACTTCCTGAATTATGAGTTTGTTTCAAAGTAAATGGACACATCTTTAAGTTTTACAGTGAAGTTTGGGGGTGGGGGCAGGGCAGGCATTTCTTAGAAAAAGTTACATTCTGCGATTACATAGTCATACAAAGAAGTCATACTAAGAAGGAAAGACAGAACGATTAACTCCCAACTTCAGCAGGACAGACCTTCAAATTATTTTGGGTTTTAATTTCCCTAAGCCCACCTGTCAGTCTTAAAGTACTTATATCTTTAAAAAAAGAGAGAGAGAGATTGATTCAAAGCGTTCCCATTTAGCCCCGGCTGGTGTAGCTCAGTGGATTGAGCACAGGCTGGGAACCAGAGGGTCCCGGTTTGATTCCCCGGCAGGGCACATGCCTGGGTTGCGGGCCAGGTCCCCAGTGAGGGCCATGTGAGAGGCAACCACACATTGCTGTTTCTCTCTCTCTCTGTCTCCCTCCCTTCCCCTCTCTCTAAAATAAATAAATAAAATCTTAAAAAAAAAAAAAAGGGTTCCCATTTAGAAAAGATAGCGAGTTATTTAGATGAAGCTCTTCAGAAGTACAAAAATGTTATTGAAAATGGATACCAGGGCACCAGGGGGCCAAAACTCAAAATATGGATTATGCCCATGTATGGACATCTCAGGCTCCACTGGGAATCAAAGTCCTGTGGATAGGAGTCCCATCTAAAGCATTCATTTGTGGTTATGGGAAATAACATTAGCTGATCATCTTTAATATAACCATTTCTATCATGCCTATTAAGTGATTTTAAACTAACAACATAATAGGATAATTTGTTTTAATGCCTATTTCCTTCAAATAAGGCTGAACGTATACAGGCCTATTTAAGTAACCCATCGGGGTGGAGATTTGCACCAGTTCAGAAGACAACTCGTCTCCGTGATTTCTCCCCCACAGCATTTAGTAGCTTGATGCAAATCACAGCGTTACAGATGCTCCAAAGGCCACTTGATGGGTTTGGGGGACTCTTTTTTTTTTGTTCAATTACAGTTATTTGCATCCTCTCTCCTCCCCTCCTCCCTTCCCCTCCAGGCCCACCTCCCCCCAGCCTCCCTCCTCCCCCTTAGCTCTGTCCATGTGTCCTCTACAGTGATTCCTGAAAGCCCTTCTCCCCATTGTCCCCTCCCCCCTCTCCCCTGTCTATTGTTAGACTGTTCTTAATTCCAATGTCTCTAGTTATGTTTTGCTTGCTTTGGGGGACTCTGAAGCCTCCATTCTGAGGGTCCACAGAGATCTAGCTTGCCCCCAAGTGATGTCCCCCAGGCCCTTGTTTCTACCTGGTTTTTCCCGACACCCCCAGCCCACTGCTCTGTCCATTGTTGAAAGGCTGTTTACTATATACTTAGAGTAAATACCACGTGGTCTCACACGGAATTCTTTCCTAATTGTCTGTCTCCTGCCTGGATTTCCAGCCTGGGGAGCAGGGAGTCTCCCTTTCCTGTAGATTAGATATCCCTGAGGAAGATCCAGAGATCTTCGTTCATAGACAGGTGTACACAGAGGCTGCTTGCTTTGTGGCTCATTTGTTTTCTGTGCAAATCCCCAGACAACAAGTTAACTACTTTAACCTCCCAATAAAGTATTGTTGTACAGTACTTGGAGTTTTTTTTTTTTTTTTTTTTTTTGCAAAGGAACATTTTTTTAAAAGCCATTTCTGAGAGAGGCTGTGAATATTACAAGTGAACAAAAACAGCAAAGCTACTTGGAGTGTGGATGCTGAGCAGTCTCTAAACTACATTGCATTAGTGACTCAGCTTTGAAGGACAGCTCTGAAGGGATAGCACAAGCCACATATGGTCCCCTAGGTCAGTTGCTTGTTAGTTCACCTGCAATTCTTGCTTTAGTAAAATCATCAACTTGAATCAGTAAGGACCTTTCCCATGACTTGCAAGTAGCTGGACCTACCCTGTAGTGCATCCACAGTCATGGAGGGCTCACAGTATTTTGAATCTAGTTTCTTTTTTAATTAGAAGGATTTTTTTTAGAGCAAGAAACACACACACACACACATTTTTTTGCCTTTATATTTATCCCAGTACTAAGTATTTGATGAATGAATTAACAATTGAGTGGTGTATAAGGGCCCTGGGAGGGACAATACAGACACATAATAGCAGAGAGAGGGGAAAAAGAGTAAAAAGAAAGTTACATTTCTTGAGCAACATTCAAGGCTCTTTCACACCTGAGCAGAGGAGCCTTCTGGGCCTCGGTATTTTCTTACCGCCTCTGTTCATGCTCTGCATGATTTTCTTTCTAGTCCTTCCCATCTCATATCCCACACAGGGGTTATGGTGGAGTTTTAATACCTCATGCAGGTTTCTGGCTGTCTTGCCACTAGACTTTTATGCATGCAGCCACATATATCCCAAGACACATGAAGGCACAAATACGTATTTGCCAGTATTAACTAACAGTAGGCAAAAAGATTGTTTCTGTTCAGCAAAATCTTTTTCTAAACGATAGTGAGATTGGCCACAGATACAACGCACATTTATGCCTTGTTAGGTGAAGAAGATAGTTAGTTACTGGAAAACAGCTCTTGTGAACCTCCCTCGCAGCACTGGTTACACAATCAGGAAGCAGGCGTGGGACCCAGCACCCACAGGCCATGTCTACAGCCAGCAGGAGACAATCGAGCCAGCAAGCCCGGTGCAGGCCAGCCCAGTGGCCTAATTGGAGGAGGACCAGAGAGTCCCGCCATGGAAAAACATCCCTTTCTGGAAATCTGCCATGGGGCCTGGAATTCTACTATGAGAAACCAACTCTTTTTGGTTTCAGGTGAATGTCCTAAGACTCTACCACGCTTTGGGAAGGGGATGGAGTCGTGGTCACAGTAATGTGAATTAGCCTGCGTATCCTTCTGGGGATTTTCAGGCCTTTAAGGAAGCAGGCGGGAAAGGGGCTGTCTGGAGGGGCAGGGAGGCGGAGGGGGCGAAGCACAAACAGCCTGAGGTCCTACAGGCTTGACCAGGTCTGACCTAATTGAGATACTCCGCTGACTCTGCAGCCGGGCAACAGCTCCAAGAAGCTGTGCGATGAAGGATGAAAGAATGGCTCAGAGAGAGAGAAGGGCAGAGGCGTGCACACACTTTTCAGATTCCAGCAAAGAGTTCGCTTCATGTACTCAATATCGGATGAGGCAGCTTTAAAAAATAATCTTACATTTTCAGAGAGAAAGATCTAGAAGTTACAAGGTATATTTCAAAATACAACCCATATTCTCTATATGGAACACGACAATTTAAATGCCGGGGGAGGGGACGAACTAGTTCTCTCGTGGCTTAAGACATTGTCATGGTGACGTATGTCCAAAGACAAATGGTAAAACCAACTGTTTTCTAAAACTCAGGCCACTGACAAAATGTTCTTAATTTTTTGTCTATTAGAACTTTTTTCTTTGAAAGACTAAGGCATGCGATTGCATTTTCTAAGCTCATACCACAAAGTAAATGATAAATGTGAAAGTCCTCTGCATGCCGAGAGGTGTCACACATCCCCACAGATGTCCCATAGGAGGACACGCCGACCTTCCTCTGGAAACTGAGATGGAATGTCTAACGCCCTCTGCACTGCAGTGCTGTTTAATGAAAACCTATATATACTCTTCTGGACACTCTACCATGAACCCAGAAAAGGTCCCCAACTATAAAGTCTGCCTTACTATTGCTATACGAAGCAAATGATATATTTTGCTAAACAAGCAAACAAGGTAATCTGTTTTTTTCGTAAGGGACTATTTTCAAACTGAAACAATTTTAATGGTAAGTGAGTTTATCTTCACAGATTTAAAAAGTGTTTACTCTCGGCAAAAGACATAAGTCTAAGGCAGACAAAGCACTGTAGTATAGGAGAAATTAAGTGGAAGTACTATTTTTGTCTGTCCTGGAATACTGAATCTAACAATGGAAACCAAACTATAAATAATAACTAGTTACCAGGATGAATTTTTCCAGCTGAAAATATCATTCCTCATCCTCTATGGCACTGATGTGTCCGTGTTGAGGCATGGCCATAGAGTTTTAGAAAACAAACGCACAAAACCCATTATCACAGCATCTTTTCAGGGCCCCCTTACCTTACAATCAAGTCGCGGTTTACTTCGTCACGTGTCAGTCTGCCATGGAAACCAGCAGGGCCCGGACGGGCGCACACCCTGGGTCTCCAGAGTCTGGTGGGTCCGGGAGTTTCCCCAGGGGCATGCTCCTCTGCCTCTGGGACAATCACTGGCTCTATTTTCCTCTCTGTTCTTTTATTAGGATATTTTGGTCTTTATTATCCAGAGACAATGAACTTGAGTCTTAGTTATTTCTGAACCGAACAATTTTTAGATATCAAGCATGCAATGTTACAAATAGTCTCTGGCTTTCAATACGAGATCAGTCCCATCTTTAAGGACACCATGGGAGGACTCTGTGCTGAACACAATGAGCTAATTATCCCTCTAAGAATGCAGTCTGTTTCCAGACACATTTTTTTCTAGGAGATAACCCACATCTAATCCATTCATAACGAAAGGCATTCAACACAATCTATACTTTGAAAGCTCTCTTTAAAAAATATACTTGTTCGTGTGGAAGGAGCTTGGACACTCTGCTGAAATCCTGCAGCAGTATTTTCCAAAACAACAATTAAAATGAAAATCTATTATAGGTTCAGAGTACACCCATGGAGGTTCGCGACCTTAGTGTGAGCTTGCAAAGCCATTTCACATTTCAGCAGAGGAGAGGGACCAGCCCCCTTGGCCAGCCTTCCCCCCACAGCCCTCAGGCAATGAGGAGTTGGGGAGGGCTCAGTGCGACCTGCCAGCTGCAGCCCTAGTCTCTGGACCCTGCCATGGAGGGTTTAGAGACAATTACCAAAAGCAGCGCTGGTGAGGAGGTGAGCTTGCCGGGCAGATACGGGCAAGCCACTCAGAGCAGCCATTAGCCAGCCTCTGAGCTGTTTCGAATCTTCCCCACAGCAATGGCCACCCTTCAGGATGGCCACCATAGGTGTTCTTCTCCCAATGACAAGGCCACTTTCATCGTTGTAGTAGCTGACAGCTTAACCACTAGATGTATGATCCGAGAGCAAACAGACCTCTCCCAGGGGAGGCTATCTAACTTCTCAAACCGAAGTGGGTGGTTTGACCTTCATTTTTATTTCTTTGACCTCTTGCACCAAGTCATGAGGACAATCTCATTCAGGAAGAAATCTGTAAAATGCCAAATACAGTTCTCACTTCAGGGAAGCAGAAGTTACTCTTCTCCAAAAGAGCCGAGATGACTTAACACCTGCCAGGTTTTTTATTTTTAACTAAAGAAGGCGACAGGAGCCGCTAACCTTAGGTATGCTATGACAGTGGTCTTCAACACCAGTCTTTGCCTTCCAGATCTCTGGCACACAGAGTGACACCCACCTGACTTTCCCTCGACTTTAAAAACATCAGCCACTTTGTCACCCTTGCTACCTGGGGACATGCTCAACGGCAGACTCCATGCTGGGCTCAGGGAACAGATGTATGCTTTGCCTTCTGGAAGCTCCTGTCGAGCAGGCTGGACAAGTACCAGGTAAATAATGACAAGTGCGGCCACTGCGCCGAAGCGGTGTGGGACGCTGCGGATGTCACAAGAACTGTGTACTAAGCACTGGCTCTATTTCCCTCAACTGTCTTTCCCCCTAGTTTCACACGCCCTTCAAGCACTCTGAAAAGGGAACAGAAACTTTATGTTGACAGTGAAATCCAGCTAAGTGAGGTTGCCTTCACTTATATTTCCTTTTCCAGTCTCAGAGAGTGAGCTCTGTTGGACTTGTCTTTCATCTTATATTTAATTACTTGGTATCCAAGCTGAGAGCCAAACTTGCTGAAAGATTCTGTGAGTCCAAACGCTTGCCTAATCCCTGGTTCCCACAGAGGTGCATGAAGTAACTTGTTTATGTTCGCAGAACAAAGGAAAGGAAACAGCTCTCTGTCGGCCACAGGCTTCATCTTAATTAGGCCAAGAAACAAGTGTACTCAAATTTATTTTGGTTTATTCTGAATAAAAATGTTCAAATCCTTTACAAGTATATGAAAAAAAAAAGAGAGAAAGAAGGAGAAAAAGCTAAAACATTCATCTAGTGGTTTGAGAGGCGAGATTGTGGGGGAGTCCCCTCACTGTGACCCAGGCTCAGCATTTTCTTGAATGAATGAGTACTGTTTGTGTAATTAAGGTAGAAGGTAAACAGAATAAATTGATGTGATGGTTATTCCCCATGTATTGACCAGCCCTCCTTCTCTGCTTTGCCCAGGTCTGCACATGCTACCCCCTGCTGGCTGGCTTCCAGGTGGTTTTGGCTAACAGAAGATACCAATGTTATAAGATAAAGAGAAGAAGGAGACAGGCTCTGGTCAGGTAGCTCAGTTAGTTACAGCACTGTCCTGATACACCAAGATTGCAGGTTCGATCCCCGGTCAGGGTACAGACAAGAATCAACCAATGAGTGCATAAACAAGTGGGACAACTTCTTTCTAAAAAAAAAATTTAATTAAAAATTTTTTAAAAAGAGCAGAGGGAAACAGGGGTGTGGGCATGTCTTCCCACTCCCTGGCAGGGGTCGAGTGCCAAGTGGCATTTAGCAGTGGCTGTACCGAGGGCTGCCCAGCTTCCATGGTTCCAGCACTCATTGGGCTCTCTCAACTCTGTTGTTCCCTTGTCCCTTCGGGGTCCCTGTGGGTTGTCCTTGAGAATGATGGTTAAAATTTCCTGCTGTTGCTACATCCTTTTGGTGCTTCCCATCCTTGCTGGCTCCCTTCGCCACACCCCTTTTAATGAAGTAGCCCCTGCATTAAACTCTTCATTTGGACCAGCTGAGCTCCTTCCTTCCATTTCTTGAAAGTTCCTTGACTGGTACAACTTCATACTAACTCCAGACTGGCCTGAAATGCTGATCACAGTTTGACTTCACATGCTTAGTCAGAATGTTGACCATAACTTTTACTGCCCAATCTTAGCCTCTTTTTTGATTTACAGGCTTGATTCGGGTCAATACAATAAATACTGGATTTGAACCTATCCAATGCCAGAACCACATTTTGAATTTGCTATCTACTGATATATGCCTACTCCATAAATATTTATTAAGCAGCTACAAAGTACTAGGCTAGGCCTTAATTAAGCACTAAAGATACGACAGTGAACAAAACAGGTAAAAATCCCTGCCTTTACGGAGTTTATTTTGAGTAGGGGATATACGGATTGAAATCCTATGGTAACATTGTATCGCTACTCTGAGGTTTACCAGTCTAACTTATCTGCTGTGTGAATGATCACTTACAATAGCTCATCAAGCATGTGCCCTGCTTGGATCCCGTCAATCACCAGGCATTTGATCCCTGCTCAGATAGCCAGTCCATCACACTTTGGAGCAGTTCTAATCCTTAAAGTATTTTCTCACATTGAGCCAAAGTTCTTCAAAGGCCACTGCAGGAAAGCACAAGACAAACCACACCTCACCTCCATTTTGAGTTGCCTTAATTATCGGAGATGCTACCGGGTCTCCCGTAGCATACGCCTCTTCATTCCCATATGTATTGAGAAACTACCCTTAGTGGTTCCTGGGGGCAGGGTCCATGGGGTGGGTGTGGGGAGCGTTGCCCCCGCACTGTGGGGAGGCTGGACGGTACTTAAACAGAGCACCCCCTCTGACCACTGTCTCCACGTGTCTGCAAGATCCTGCTCTTCTGCGGTGTCCACCACAGTGTTCGCAGAGTGTTCATAATCCTCCTCCGATTCACCACTATAAAAAATGTTGACAAGTGCCAGTTTTAGGGAATATCTTCTGGAGAATAAATGCTCTCCCCGCTCCTCCTCAGTCACACTTTTAGATATAGCAATAGCCGTCCGACCTCAAAGGCCCAGCGTGTGGCCAGGAGACAGACGCTGAAACCGCCTGAGCGGCGGCCATGCAGGGAAGGCGCAGAGTGCTGTCGGAGCATGCGCGGGGTGCTGGCCTGGGCCGGTGCTCACGGACGGCTTCCCTGCAGAAGCGGTGTGACCTCTGAAGGCAGGGAAGTGGCGAACTAGGGCAAGCCAGGCAGAGAGAAGAGGTTGCCCAGGTGGTTTTACTTCCTGCAAGTGCGGACGGCTGGTATACACTTGGCGTTACACCCACAGTGACCACCCAATCTGGATGTTTTTCTGGACAACCCTGTTTGCCAATATGCTGCGCATACCAGAGTAATAACTTGTTTACTGTTAACAATGCCCTCTTATTAAAGTAACTTCTCGTTTCCTTTTCCACTTTGGGGTGACCCCCTTCTTTGCATACATCAGCCTCCCTCTTCTTGGCTTTTCTTACTCCCCCTGCAGACACTGGGCAGAG
Organism: Micronycteris hirsuta; assembly: GCA_004026765.1. NCBI lineage: Eukaryota > Metazoa > Chordata > Mammalia > Chiroptera > Phyllostomidae > Micronycteris > Micronycteris hirsuta. The sequence continues at coordinate 39,204 of PVJI01000780.1, forward strand.
CTGCTGGGCAGCAGCTCTGCCTGTTCTCACCCAATCATCTGTCTGGACAGGGCCCCTTACAAGGAGTGGTCACAGTAAACCACATCATAAACTTCCCTGTCCAGGGTTTTTATCAGGTATAAGCAGATTAAAGTGGACATCCAAGGAGCCCTCAAGGAAGAGGGGTCGGGAAGGACAGACTAGGGGAGGAGTAGCCCTACTTGGTTTGTCTTGCTCCTTCCAGGGGGCTTATGGATCGACCGTGAACATGTGAGCCTTGAGTAATCCTCAGGATCAGTTGGTCACCATTCCAAGGACACCCAAAACTGGGGACAACTGACAAGTGCTGGTACGGCTCCCAACATAAGACATCTGCTCAAGTGTCTGTACAACGAAGACATGACAGAATGGCAAACCCCAGAGCATGAAGCTGCTCCTGGAGCCTTGGGGCGTTAGGTTTTCACCATGACAGCTGGTCATCATCGCAGCGACACAGCAGTAAAAACCATCCCCAAAGCTGAACTAATTTGTTCAGTCCAAACCACTATTTATTGCCCATGAAATGCCAGGTGGAAAGGACACGAGACCTGGGGTTGGGCTATGTGGAACTGCAGCTGTCCTTGACAGTTCTGTCGTCTTGGCAAGTCACTAACCTCTTTGGTTCCAGATGGCTCTGGGTCAGCAACATGAAAACTCTGGAGTCTGTGATAGTTAGGGATACTTTCCTAATCTACGAACCTGAGATTCCCTGGTTTTGGATGATGGAGACACAATGACCCACTTCTTAACTTCAGCGACAGTCTCTCTTGAGGCTCCCATATAACACGAGGATCTTAAATGCAGTCCCACTGTTATAGTCAGGTGACCATGAGCTGATGCAAAAACCAGAAGCATGCAGCCTTCGTATGGGGAATCTGCTTTAAATTACCTATAATTCCTTATGTGGCCAAACTTGTGACAGACACCTGACTCTGCTATTATCAACAGAAGGATTCCCACAAAAATTATGAACATCACCTGACAGCAGGCCAATGTCTAGCATCGAGATTATGCTTTTTACTTCTTTAGTGACCTCATCTCCACTTTCTGCAAAGTCGTGTTCTGAAAACAAGCTTATAGTGAAGATTACAAAGTAACTCATTTGACCACAGGGGTATATAATTTGGTGTTGCATCCCAACCAAGCACCTGGCCTCATATATTCCTGGAATAATGTTTACATAAAAGTTGATATAACTGTACAACTGCAGAAATTATGCTCCTATACTTACAGATAATGAGAAGTACGGCTCATTCTAAATGACCTGAGGAGCTCATATACTCTAAGTTCATATGCAATTATGGTGCTTAGAACAGTTCACTGCAATGGGTGTCCTGGTTAAGCCTCCGTGGAAACTGGGTAATACTGGGACATTCTTTGTAATTGTCCCCCAAGCTGGAACCTGGTTTACTTGCTTTGATTGACTGAGTGATTGATTGACTTTCAAGGGATCTATTTCAGATGGCTCAAAAAAAAAACCCCAATCTGACAATATCTGAAACCGGGACCCAGGTGTGAGTCGCAGGCGCTGTGCGGGGTGCGGAGGCTGGGGCTGGAGGCGGGTGACCTGACGGTGGCGAACGAGCCGGCGGCCTGGGGGGGCTGGGGAAGGAGCAGCCACAGGGCCAGGAGGGTGAGGGGAAGTACTGGCTTCTGATTCCATGAGTAGCAACTACTCAAGCTGACCTCACCCCGGTCACCCCAGCAGCCTGTGAATGCCCCAGAGAAAGAAGAGACTGGGTAGTAAAAGGGGGGTGTGTGTGGAGAGAAGCTATAACATCTCAAGCAATTTAGCGATAGGGTTTTTCAGAGAAGAAAACACAAGAGGAAAGGGAATCCTTTTCCCATAGAGAGAGAGGTGGCCTCAGCAGTCTGGGGTCGGGTGGCCCACTAGGTGCACTCCCACGGGAAGCCTAGAGGCTCCAAATATCTCAAGTAGGGGCCCTGGAAGGGTAAACAGCCCGGGGCGAAGGGCAGGGAGTTGGGGAGTCAGGAAGACATGGCCCCAGAATAGAGGGGAGGGGATGAGGTCTTGACCCTGTGCTGGCGGGAGGGGGCAATGGAGCTGGCAAAGTTTAGTCTTTTCGTGTGACTTCGCCAGTACCCATGGGGCTAGGGCTGGTGGCGGCTGGTGACTTACTCCCCTGGAAGTGTGATCTGGGGCCGAACAGGCAGGGGGTGACCTGAGGACTTGTTTGTCAACACTGGGTTTAAATTTCTTTCCATTGAGGAATCCAATTTTCAAAGTCAGGATATTTTACATACAAATGCAGACTTTCTGGTTTTTTTTTTTTGGCTTGGGAAAGAGGGAGGCCAGAAAAAGGAGGAGGAAACATCAGTCACCACCACTCTTACAGTCCCACTCGGCGGAGGCAGGTGGAGCTGAGCTCGCTCCCGTCATCCTGGCCACGTGCTTTCCCGTTTGCCGCAGTCCCCGCCACTCCCTTCAGTCAGACACCAGTCCCCCTTCACTCCTTTACGACACGTGCCTGTCCCCGGAGCCTAGAGAATCTGCCTCTGGGTTACATGCGTGGACATTTCTGGACACTGCACTATATCTAGGTTAGTAGTTTTAGAATGACCAGATTACCAGAAATAATCTGGTAAGAACAATTTATTTCTCTTCCATTTGTGAATCATATAAAAATGAAACAAAGAATTAAAAATACCCCTTGTTTGTTATGCTATACAACATTAGGTGGGAAAAAAAAAAGGTGCCCTAAGATCAGAACCACCAGGGACAGATTTAGTGAGGGGTGAGGGGGCAACGTTCACAGGGAAGGAGGGGTGGGAGAATATTAACTGCAGGTCAGAAATCTAAACTGTCTTTACCACTGGACCCCACGAACTCTTGTTTTCATTTATTTACTCTTTATATTAATCAAAGTCTTTATCCTGGTAGCTCTTTCACAAACCCATAGCACATCAATAAATGTTAGAATCTGCTCAGGGTCCCTATGAAGGAATGAAGATAGAAGCAACAGTCTAATTGGTAATTCTGCCAAACCAAACACCCCGACAGCTTGGTGTCATACTTTTTTGACATTGAAAAACCCTGGGACACTAACACAAAAACCACAGCGGGAAGAACAACACCCTGAGATACCTGGCCACGCTTGGGGGTCCGGCCATCTAAGACCCTTCCACAAATACTGAAGCGGGGCTTCGTTTTTGATACTCTTCTGAAAAACAAGCCAAGATCAACTACAAATGCCAAAATTTATGTATCACGTCCTAATCTCATAAAACCTTTGGTTTTTTTGTTGTTGTACCTTTTAAAAAATAATCAGACAGGAGTCGAGACTTAGAACTGGAGGTCCGAGTCCCATCACAATAAACAAGGGCGGCAAGCCTGGGTTTATGGGCAAGAAAAAGAGGCCCAAGGCCCTAGACTTGGAAGAGCGCTTGTGCATTTGACACTCAGCATTTAAAATGACACCCAGAGGCATTCATCAGGAGCATTTTTCCTAGAAAGGGGAAAAACCCCATCCTGCACCCCGCACCACTGTTTATTTCTTTCTGAACCCTGCAGATAAAATTTGAATACACAGAGGCCTCCGTGGGGATTTGCTGAGGTACCCAAGTCTTTCTGAAGAAGAAACTCTCTGATATGTGATATCTTCCCTCAGGAGCAGGGGGAGCGGGGAGTGGGTGAGGGGGATGGAAAAACAAACCCAGCTATGTCCCCCCAATCCTGATGTGCATGAAGTAAAAGCTTCCCTGAGGGAAAGGGCTGCTCCAGACTTGAGACGCACCAAGCAAGTCTAACACACGTCAGACCGCTTGACTGGCTGGCATTTGCCTTCTCAACTGGGAAATGTGTTCACGAGGCCACGACTTTACTTCAGCACACCTCCTGGCTGGCCCCTGGCGTCCAGGCTCAGGGGAGGGCAAGCTGGTCCTGTGGCTTTCTTCTGGATGCTTCTCTGGAAGCCCCGTGACAAGAACGGATTTTTCTCTTCTGCATCAATAAATCCCACTTCATGATTTAATTTAAAAAGTTTCTCTGAAGATGAGCAAAACCATTTATAATTTATGAAAGTGAGCGCTCTGATGGCATTCAAAATACACTTTGAATTTACATATATTTTGTAGACAGAGATTTAAATCTATGTGGACATTTTAATACACCCGTTATCAGAATGGTGCTGTAAACTAAATGCTTGACGAAGAAATCTCCGCTTGTTAGTACACACCATTAACCAGCCTTTTTCCAGGTGTGGTCCAGCGCCTCTTAAATCACTATTGTGGACTGAATGGTGGGAACCCCCCACAGCCCCCCAAATCACATGTGAAACCCTATGATTTACATCACAGATGTGGTTATATTTGGAGATGGGGCCTTTAAGGAGGTAATTAAGGTTAAATGAGGCCATAAGGGTGGGGCCCAAATCTGATGGGAATGGAGAGCTTACAGGAAGGAGAAGACACACCAGAGAGCTCTTTTTTCACTCCATGCAGCGCACAGAGCAGAAGCCACGCGAGGACACAGCGAGAAGGCAGCCATGTGCAAGCTGGGGGGAGAGCTCTCACCAGAAACCAACCCTGCTGGCACCCTGAGCTCGGACTTCCAGCCAACAGAGCTGGGAGATAATAAAAGACTGTTGCTTAGAGCCCCCGGTCTGCGGTGCTGTGCTCTGGCAGCCCAGGCTGGCCGACACAGTCACCGCCACTGTACTGTCAACAGCAGCCGGACTCCTGGCGCTGGCCTGAGCACCCGGAATCAGAGTCTCCAGGGATGAGCACCCGGAATGGGCACAGGTCACCGAGCTCCCTGGTGATTTTTGTGCCTAGTAAAGGTTGAGAACCATGGTTGCAGGGGAGTTCACAGTGGCTCCCCGAACCCAACCCCCTCCCTCTGTCTTCCCTATTCCATCACCCCAAAGAAGAAAGGTTTTATGGGGTCACTGATAAAACAGAGACCTCAAGTCTCCCCAAAAGAGGAATCAAAGATTATAAACAGAACTACTCAGAAATCAGGTTTGGGGCCAGGGTGAGGCACTTGTTGGGAAAGCCACCTCCGTGTCTAGACTTGGGCTTGTTTGGAAAGGAACCCGTGAGGGCAGCTGCACACCATTGTGAGGAGCTGATGAAGGTTCAGGTCTGAAGCCTGAGGTAAAATTAAGACAGCCTTTGACCTGCAGGTTCGCCCCACCCTCTGAGGCCAGTGTGGAGGGTGTGGGTTGGGGACTTGTGACTTTGCACTTGGGACCCTGGCCATCTCCTCCCTCACTTCAAGAATCAATTAAGATTGATTTCCAACATTCTAACAGGTAAAAAACAGAGTTGGACCATCAACCATAGAGGAAACTTTCAACTCTGAAATTCAAAGGCCAAGAGAAAAGAAATTCTTGCTGTTGTTAGACTCTTTCTTAAACTCCCCATGAAAATCACCACAGTGAAGATTCTACTAAGTCAGCCAAACTGAAGACTTGAAATTAACCTAGTTGTACTGTCAGGGATAATGATAGCATATAAGCAAGTTCAAAGGCACCAAGTAGTTCAATCATGTAAAAATGTTACACAAGCCCTGGCTGGTGTGGCTCAGTGGATTGAGCACCGGCCTGTGAACCAAAGGGTTGTGGGTTCGATTCCCAGTCAGGGAACATGCCTGGGTTGTGGGCCAGGTCCCCAATAGGGGGCGCATGAGAGGCAGCCACACGCTGATGTTTCTTTCCCTCTCTTCCTCTCTTCCCCTCTGTCTAAAAATAAATAAAATCCTTTAAAAAAGTTACACAAAATCCTGCACGTCTTCAGAAATCAGGTATTAAATAATAATCAAACACTGTTTTTAAAAACAGCATATTCTCTGGAGGGTGATACCAGGGCACTAGTATTTTTTCTTAAAGTGACTCATGTGTTGCCAGGGTAGGGGCCACAGCTATGCTACAAGGATGTTACCATACCTCCAGATTAAGGTAGTATGTGAGCCTGGGCTTTAACATCGATCCAACCATCTCTTTTGAAATCAGGAACCAACTTATTACATGGGTTACCATTTGATTTAAGTGACATCCCACGTCTAAAACATCCATCATGGCACCTGGTACCCAATCATAGGAAATAAAGCTGTGCACTCCATAATTTCTATCTTTGGAGTCCTGGAATATTGTAGGAGGAGAGAAGTCTGCTAATGCCTAGTGTGGGTGTACTTCCTATGTGCTAGGCATTGTTCTACACGCTTCAGATCGATTTCCCACAACCCCCTTTGGACACCGGGGCTCTTTTCTCTATTGTATGGAACAGGAAGTCTCAGTAGGCCGCACAGGTGAACAGTGCTACTAAGTGGAGGCGCTGGGGTTTGAACCCAGGCAGTCAGATTTCAGAGCCTGTCCTCCCAATTGCTGTGTGATACCACCAGGTATGTACATTTACATCACAGGTCTATAGCATTACAGTGCTTGGGATGTGGGTCTGGACTTCTGAGAGTGGGTTTAGGAACAGTTCGCTACAAATCTCCCATTTTATAGAAGAAGCTGAAGCCTGGAGATAGGATGGCCCCAGATAAGCCAGCCCAGTGCTTCTCAAAGTTCAGTTGGTGCCAGAATCACCCGGACGGCTTGCTAAACACAGACTGCCGGGTCCCGCCCCAGAGTCTCTGATTCTGGGGGGCTGCAGTCAGGCCTGAGAATTGCTGACAAGCCCCCCGGATGGTACCGATGCTGCTGGTCTTGGGAACACATTTTGAGAATCAATGACTTAGTCGGTGGCTTTGCAAGAATGAGGTTTCTGATTTCCTCACGCTGCATCTTCCCGATAAACAGTGGGTACTTGCTGCTCTATAACCGGGAGCAGCTGAGGGAGGCTGCTAGGCCTGCTAGAGCAGCCCTGAGCACCAGCATGGAATGCCTCCCCCTCCCAATTTAGATGAGACATCTGGAAGCTTCTACCTGGCATGTGACCCCATGATTCACTCTAATATTGGTACTTTGCTATGACCCCCTCTACTTACCCCAGCACGTATGCAATCTGAAACAATACAAATTTGCTTATGCCAGTAATAAATATTATTCTCATGCTGAGCTATTTACCAGAAGTTGTGATCTGAAATTTGGCTCTTTCAATGTTAAACCTAGCAGGAGTTAGCGGAGAGAGCAGGGGCTGTGGAGAATTGGCAGTATTTATTCTCAGAGGAGAGGAACGATTACACAGTTTCAAAGTTTCCTTTTGTTTACATTATGATTCAAAAGGAAATTTTTTTGTTTATTTGTTTAGCTAAGAGGATCCATTGCCTTTCATTAAGATCCCTCATAGAGTGAAGAATTTTGCAAGTAGGGACATTAATTATTGTTTAAACATGCCATGTATAAAACTGCTTAGTATTCATGTTGTCACAGGGTGTTCTGAGGCTTGATACATTGAATGAGTATAAGGCATGAACCTGGAACATACTAGGTGCTCACAGAATGTCACTAGCTCTCAACATTACTGTTCCTATTCCTTCGGAGAGGCCAGGGGTTGGCCCGATTGCTTAGGCAAGTGGGGAGCGCCAAATGGCATGACCTGAGTGAGGAGGCGGACCTCAAAATCAACACTCTCTCCCCAGCTAGCAAGGTGATTTAGAGACTGTGACACTGGAGAAGCATTTATGGAGTATTGAACCAAAGCGTATTTTCGGAATGTCTGTTAAGCACTGGAGAGCTCAGGGAAGGCTTTTAGAGAACAGTTACATTAAATATTTTTTAAAAATTTTGAAATAAGTACAACTGAATAAGGAGCTGGGAAAAAAAGAAAGAAAAGAGAAAGAAAGAAAAGGAAAAGAAGAAATGAAAGAAAGAAAATACAGAAAGAGAGAAAGCAAAGCGAAGATTGGAAGAGAAAAGGGACAGAGACGAGAAGGAGAGAAGAAAGGGCACGTCTCCCTCCCCCAGGCGCCCCTACCGGCCACGCCCCGCACCACAGCGGCTCAGTAACAAAACCCAGACACTGAGCACATTCCAATTCCGCCAGTTTCAAAGAGAGTTCCATTTCGGTGGTGAAGGACAGGAAAACAAAGAGAAGGAATAAAACGATGCGAAGGCGATGAACACACGCCGCGATGACCATCCAATGTTACTTTGAGATTGGTCTTTGTAGTGGCCACGAGAAAAACATAAATGTTGAGCACATAACTTGTATAAATGAGACTCTCCCTGGAGGGAAAAAAAAACTTCAAAAGATTTTTTTAAAGAGATTGAGCTTAACAATTACAGGCGAATTAACTTGTATTTCAAGTTATCTGTGGATGCGAACACTTATTAGTAAAGACAGCCTCTTTTAAAGTGAGGGGAGAACCTGCGACGTGGTACACACAGATCCTAACCCCACCCAGCCTCGCACACAAGCTGCACAACTGCTGCACAAGAGTAAACGAGGGTCTCTAGAGCTTTCTGTGTTGCCTGGCCTGGAGCGGCACGGAGGAGGCACTTGAACTTGGTCACATCTCCCTAAGTCAGCTTTAGATGCCCCATTACTGTATTTACTGTAAGGCAGTCCTTGTCAACTTTGTAACGGTCCCCCAAATGTTCTCCCTTGAGCAGTCTCATTTTCATACATAAGTAAATATTAAAACCATGGGTAAGGTTTCATTCTGTATCTCGTTTGCATACTATAAACATGTTCAGGAGTCAAACCATTAATATGCCAACAGCTTGAACTAACAACTACGGTATCTTTCAAAATGGATATAACGCAAGGTAGTTCACAACTGACCTTGGAGTTTGATGCATTTGCCACTGTTTGGTCCTTAGCTGACTTTTTAAAAAGAAAAGGGGAAGGAGAAGCCCACCAGAAGAACACCACATCTTCAAAAGATCCTGAGAAGCAGGTCCTCTAGGTCTATCAAAGAGGACTCGAGCTACGTTCCCAAGCAGGCAGTGATGTGACATTTTTTATTCTCCTCCCTGAGAAAGCTGCTGTGGTGTCAGGAAACAAAACACAGCGTTTTCCCTTTGCCCGGTGGGGAGCTGTCTGTGTGGGCCTCCCCACCACGAGGCCAGCCAGCCTCACAGATGTTTCAACTGTACGAAAAGAGCTGACACCCCCCACTGTGGTCATCTGAATGCTGAATGACCAAGCAGAACTTTGGCAGAGGGCTCCCCCTTCGTGACCCGCCCCAGGGAAGATTCTGAAACAGGAGAAGCTTGTCCAGGACCAGACACATCGACTCACTACCCAGGAGAGTGTCCTGAAATCTCCCCACTCCCCCTCCCTCTGCCCACCCAGGATCCCTCCTTCAAGGGCTGCACCCTAAGCTTGGCCACCCCACAAAGCGTCTGAGGACTTGGGGAGAAGGCTCAAATAGTCTGCCCAAGGCACCCGGCCAGAGAGCTGTAGGCCCGACTGCTCCAAGTTCAGTGCTCTCTCCGTAACCTACAGCAGGCCAGACTGCTCTGCAGGTCGAAGTCAGAGAACATTTACTATTTCATCTATTTTTGAAGCTCAAGAACTTACAAGCTGTTTGTAATGCTCCTTACTTTTTCAGAATCACGTCATCACATACAGTCTATTTCAGCTCCTGGAGAAATTTTTAAATGCTTGAAAGTATTAATGTTTTAAAGTGCTTCTGATAAGGACATATGGTTTCTAATCAATATTTAGGAAAATGCACTGTGTATGCATATGTACATGTGTGCATATATATACAAATATATATATATATAAATTACAAACCATGAAAATAAGCAAAACCAAGGAATTCTGCAGTGATCATAGAATGATTTTTGCATGTTTTCTTGGTAGTTCAAAGGTAATTTTATCCTTTGAGATACAACAAAGCCTTATATTTAATAGATAACATGTAAAGAAAAAAGCTCTCAAATTGGTTGTCTAAAACCACCCTAACACCATCAGAGGACTCAGCCACACACACACACACGCGCGCACACACAACATTTAATGAACCCTTACCTAGGGACCTTTTTCCTCTGCACAGATGGTTTCTTACATCTCTGGACTTACAAAGCGACTTGTAAAATTATGCTCATGAATCACTTACTCACTTGTCAAATGCTGGTTGACTTCAGACTCCTTTCATGCATTTTGCATAGAGATGCCGTTGCTCAGAAACAGAGCCACAAAGTGAAATCAAGGGGCCTGAAGGAAAACAGGCCACAGGAATAAGCAAGAGTGTGTCACTGAAGAAGGGAGAAGAGTCTGTGCGCATCTGTGCATGTGTGTGTGCATTACATGTGTGCATGCCTGCATGCACGTGTAACTAGGGAGTCAAAGTGTTCACTGCAAGATTAACAAGTGTCTAAATGTCATCCTCTGATTTCAAATTAAAAACTGCAGATTTTACTCCAGAGCTGGCAGCCTGCCATCACCGTGGGCCTCAGAGTGGCTCAGGGCTTTGGGGCAGGAAAAAGATGTCCCTCTCGGAGCATGCCACCTCTCCCACCAGTGGCGTTACTGTCGGTCTCTCGGGGTTAGTACAAATCCCGCTGCCAGACTTCCTAGACTTTCAATGTAAGCTACCGAAGGAGCAATTTAAAGGGCGTGCAGACTTTAAAAAATCTTCACAGAGGGAAGGCATTCTAAAACATTTTCTGTGACCTCAGTCCTTCCTCGTCACGACCTTGATATATATAGCCAGGGCTTCAGACACTATTTCAGGCTGATGACCGGTTTTCTGCACTCTCTGCAAAACTTACAAAAAGAGTACCCCAGGTTCACATGACTAGTTGTGAAAATAGTCAAGAAAATGAGAAGTTAACATTTATAAGGCAAAGATTCTAAATTTGAATTATTATTTTAGGGTTCCTCCCCCCTTTTCTCCCTGACTAGAGTGATTAAATAAGTATCCTTGGTCACTTTCCAGGCATTTTCACGCAAAATCTCCTTCCACTCGAGGAGGGCACATTCTGTTTCAAGACAACGTCAGCAGCCAGATGGAGCTCATCACAGAAACTCTTGGGTCAGGCATGTGCCGTGAGGGGCCCTGGAGTGCTCGTGGTTGTCAGGCCTGCTGTAAGCGCTGGGTACACAGTCCCATTCAGTCCTTACAAGGCCTCCACTGTGCCCATTTTAAAGATGGGCAGCTTGAGGCTTGGGCAGGCTGGTACAAGCAGCAGAGTCAGGGATCTATCCAGGTCTGTTTACCCCAGTGCTAGAGTTCTTAACCACTGCCCTTGGCTTCACAATGTCAAGGAAAGGGGTATCGGCAATTTTCTCTCTAAGGGAGAAATACTTTCTGCAGTCTCGGGTACTAGCCTGTAGAACAGAGATATATTCCTAGTGAATTCCTAACGTTTTCTACACCCTTATCTCCAACTAAGACCGACGAGAGGCAACTCAGCATCAAAAACCAAAAGACAATGTGCTTGCTGAATTTGCAGCTTTCAAGAACTTTTCCGAAGTGATCAAAAATGAAAAAGTACACTTGCAAAAAAAAAACCTCAAGCTACATGGGAGCTCTAGAAGCATAAAGCTCAGAGCAACTTCTTTGTAAAGAAAGGAGAAACCAGGGTTGATTTTCAAGTAGGACAAATACTGTTCTTTGGAACAGGAACTTGTTGCTGGATCTCGCCAGGGAGCAAAAGGCTTATAAACCTTGAAAAAATAAGGTTCGCATGGAAACAGACACACAACAGCAGCTCCAATACGGAGCCCAACAGATGCTGTGTCTTCCCAGTTCTTTTAAAGGCCATTGCTGGCTATTAAAGTGTCAATGTAGGAATAATAAAATGCCAACATTTCTAGTATTCCAGAGGAAATGCTTATGCCAAGGGTTTTCAACTTCAGTTTTATAAAAATTGACTAGCAGAGGAGATTGATGGGCATGGTAACTTATAATATTAGGCAGCTCCGGTTCCCAGGAATTGACTAGAAAAGCTCAAAGAGACGGGAAGCACAGTCATGAGGACCACAAACTAATAACTAATAATAATAGTTAATACTTATTGAGTGTTTACTATGTGCCAGGTACCATTTTTAAGCTTCTTTAAAAAAAATAACTCATTTAAATTCTCACAACCACGCTAAAAGGTAGGCATCACTATCGTCCCTATTTTACACTTGAGAAAAACGAGGCACTGAGAGATGAAGTTAACACTCAAAGTCAGACAACTAGTAAGTGGTAAAACTGGTATGTGAGCCAGCCAGGCTAAGTCTGAGACTGAGATCTGACACCCTCTGCTATTATCACTCCCTGTCACTGAGCCCTGATGTAAGGACAGTGACCGTACCCAGATAACTGAACTCATGGTGGACAGAGAACAGGAATTTCTGCCGTGTTCCTTTGGCAAAGGCTCTTCGAAACTAGACATGTGATACCTCTGTCTGTGGGTTCACTGTCCTGTTCAAGAGTCACAGCCCCAGGTAAACGATTGGAGCACGTCGCAAGATGGAGATGAGCGAAGCAATACCTACCTACAAAGTGGTACCAGTCTGGCTGGGAAAGCCTTCTAAAGTCTCGGAGGACATAGCCTCCATATTCTTGAATTGTAACTTTTGCATCTGTCACTATTTCACCTTGTCCCTTCAGCCAGTCACCAGCTTCGAGGTCCTGACTGCATCCCACCTCGGCCTGGTGCAAAGTAGCTGCTTCCCAGACCTTGTTGCAGGATTCACGGGCGCCATGGACGCCTTCCTATAGAGGCTGAGCACTGAGCTGGCTCTTCATGGATATGAGGCATGAAGATGTATGGAGAGGGGGATGAGAAGGCAGCCAAGTGTCAGAGAACAAAGCCGCAGAGGTTGTGAGAGATGGAACTCATGGGGAGCGGTTGGCCTGAACCGAGGAATTGTGCTGGAATGTGACCAAACGGGGTAGTTCCTGATGCAGGACCTCACTGTCTCTCCCGGGGAAATCAGACATCATCTCATAGGCAACTGAGTTCATTGGCCAATGACATGGGGGAGGAAGGAATCTGGTAAGGGCTTTGTTTGCTGACTTGAGAGCTCCCAAGTCCCAGAGTTAGAACGATCAGAGAGGGGCCAAGGTTGAGAAGCATTTCCAGGAAGGGAGGGCACAGTGATTAAGTCACACATTTAATGAATTCATTTATTCTAACATGCCAAATGTTGGGCTACCAGTGTACATATACATATAGAGAGACAGTGAACCACATAAATCTGCCTCTACTCCCTTATCCAGTGGCTGCTGGAGAAGTTTCTACAACTTCCCCTCACTCCTTTTCAGCGGGAGGAGTCTCACGTCCTGAGCCCACAGCAAGGGGCGGCAATCAAGCAGAGAAAGCTGTGTGCGACTGAGCGCAGAGATTAGTGGCAGGGGGCTGGAGGTGCTTACTCCAAAAACCTGGTCACTTGTGTGAACTTGGGTAAGGTGTTGAATCACTTTGGGTCTCAGTTGCTTCCTGTGTAAAATGGGGGCAGTTTAGCACAACCTGCAGACTGCTGAGAGCAATGAACAAGATAAAGTGTATAAAGCATTTAGCCAAGGGTCCCGGTACATAGATTTTCTAACTCCTGTTTTCTTTGATTCTGTATTCATCTATTTGGCCTTCATTCATCACAGGGCCAAGCTAACAGCCCAAGTTGTTTCTACCTCCCATGTGATCCAGGGCACGCACTCTGCACCACCTCATCTGACTCTCACACATACAAGCAACGTTTCCCCTGCACTCCTCACACCGGGGCCAGGTACCAGGCAACAGGGGACAGCTCCTCTGTGCCCAGGCCTGCTGGAATTAGACAAACAGCTGATGCTAAGCAGTTCACCCTGCCCTGCCTTACCCTTCCCCTGGAAACCCCAATAAAGGCTCAGCCTGGACTTTCTTCTCACTCCGTTCTGCCTCCCAACCAACACGGGCGCTTCCCCATGTGGCCCTGTGTGGCATGCCGTGACCCTCCTCTAGGGGTATACACGTAATAAAAACCTTTCAGGGGCATCAGTCTCTCTGTCTTGTCATTCAGTCACCTATAAATTAAAATCCATGGGTATAAGCATTGAGACAAAGCTCACTAAATAACAGCCACAACTTTTCCATAGGTCATAAAATATAATCAATTGCGTTTACGTCTCTTCTTTCCACCCTTTCCTCCTGTCCTTCCTGTCACTTTCATAGTTTTGGCCTGAATCATTGCAATAACCTCCTTAATCTATCTTGAGAAATTCAATTTCTTGCTTCCTAAGACCATTTCTTTACATAGTTATTTTCTAAAACTCAGGATGTAGATTACCCTCAGCCAGGAAAGCCTGATATAGTTCCCTTTGGTCATCTACAGGTCAAGTCCAACCTCTGTACCTCAGCACTGAAGTTCAGTTCTTCTGAAGTCTCACCAGGCACTGTGGCTACACAGGACAGCTCAGCATCCCACAAATGCCATGAGCTTGTCACACCTGTGGGCCTTGCTGAGGCTGGAGCCTGCCCTTGGAATGCTCTTCCCACTCTTCACTAACCATGGAAATCACAGTGCAGTTGGGGCCTTTGAATCGCTCACATAGTATAATTGCCCCTGATACTATTTAACTAGACTGATCCTGAGTTTTCAGTTTGACTTAGTAGAACCTTCATTCATTAAAAAAGACTACAAGTGTGATAAGATCAAATACCGTATTTTGCCATATAAAATGCACACCCACGTTTATGGCCCAAATTTTCAGGAGAAAAAATTTCGTTTTAATTTTTTAATTAATTAATTTATATTCAGGTACTTGCTTTTTTGTATTATAAAGGAATTTTAGCATTTATTTTTGAACTTTATGGTGCAAGAAATTTCATGTAACAAATAATTACAAAACACAAGAACAGATACAAGGTATTTCAGGTACTACCCATGTATAATGCACATCCTTATTTTTCCCTCAAAAGTCTGGGCAAAAAAGCGCACATTGTACATGGCAAACTATGGTATTTGCATTCTATTAGGCCTAATTCCAGAGTCAGAAGCATCCTCAAAGATTTGGAAGGCCCAATTCAAGTTCTACTTAGGTGGCAAACTCTACACTGTCTATTAAAATTAGTCATTTCCTCTACTGATATCCCCTTAGCAATTAATTCTGCCTATTCATATTGTATTTGTTGCATTTGTTGATGTTGGTTTTCTCTAGATTACAAACACTTTTTCTGAGGTTAAGAATCAGCTTTAGAAATGTTTCATCTTTGCAGCATGCGCATCAGTGTTACACGTAGCAGCTGCTCAGTGAGTATTTACCTCATGAGCCCCATGATTATTCTAATTAAAATAAGGGGCTCTTATTAAATGGTAATTGCATAGTTAATTATGGGAACAGGACCATATACCTGACGTAAACTAAGTAAAATTACTTAGGTCAGAGCATGAATCCATTAAATTCCATCAGAAAGCAGATAATGGTCAATTATTTTAAAAGCACTATTGTCAAATTTAGTCATTACCATTCATTATAAAGTGGGGTAAATTTTAATTTTGATTTCCGAAGAGAGAATACTTTTAGTTTATACACAAACCATAGACCAAGCCGTGAGGTGCAACCTCTCTCGGTGTTCATCCATCTCAGCGGTGCCTGAGGCTGCTAGGCCATGCCTGGGGGCAGGGGAAACACTCCAGCTGAGATTCACAGAAGCCAACCTGAGCAGGCGACTTCAAACTCCACCTAGTTCCAAAGAAGGAAATGGGCCACGTCCTGGCTGGGAGGGAACCCAGATCCAACCCTGGTCCCCTGTTCCTGCCAGCCCAGGCTGGAACTTAATGAGGACGTCAGGCTGGGGTAGGACTCAGTCATGCCATAATGACTACCTGAAAATTTCAAAGGTCCTCCAGAAAGCGGTGATCTGACTTTGTCATCTGACTTTCTTCCCAGCGTAATTGTTGAAAAAGAAAGCTGGCTGAGATTTACCGCTACCTCTTCTCACTAGGGGGTAGGCTGGGCTTGGGAAGGAATGGGAACCACCCCACTGACACCAGGAGAAGCTGTTGTTCCCCAGCCGACACCATGCAAGAAATGGTAGTTTAGAAGGAATCTTGAAAGTCACTCAAAGATGATTACAGGCTGTCGCTGAGAAACAAGGAAGGAAGGGCTTTCTTTGTGCATGCAGGGTGTACAGTCCCACAGTCAGAAATTATTATTTTTGATTCAGGCCAATGGTAGTCTGTAGGCCTTTGAAATATAAAAAGCAACAATAACTTAAGTACCTGGTGTGACTTACAAAAGCCTCAAGAGAGACTGCACGGGCCACATATGAAAACTGGGCTCCTTACTCTACAACACGTCGCATTTCATGTTCCCAAAGCCACTGCTGTCTAATAGTCGTTGGGTGCCTCCGCGTTGTGGACACTGTGCACAGTGAAGGTAGAGCGCGTCAAGGCACAGAGCGCTGACTGGGCCCATCACTTAGGTCAGGAGGGAGGAGCACAGGGGAAGTGTCCGTGCTGCATATGGGAAGCTGCGTGAGTGACACGACCGTCTCGCTGGTGTTCACAGGGGCTCCGTGGAAGGATTTTCCAAAACAGAACAGAATTTCCAAAATAGCGCACACACGAAAATGAACGGTCCCACTCCGCAAAGCACATAACTCAATGGCAATTTAAAATTTGCAAATGTCTGCTCATGATGAGCTATTGAGACAGTGGGTGGGGAAATTATCTATAGCAAAGATATACTTGGATGACTTTCAAGTCCAAATTCAGGGGTTCGTTTTGCATTCCACATTCTTCCTCTCACGCCCTTCACACCTTGGAAATAGTCAAAGCGCAGTAAGAGCACCTTTCAGTGAGGGCTGCCATCTGTAAATATACGCATCCTGACTTTATTTGGGCAGAACTGGCAGAAACATAATTACATTTTGTATTTAAGGACGAAAACTAGGAGTGAGTCACCCCAAAGCCACCTTTGCATTCAGTTCCCTTACTCCAGTGGAGTCTACTAGGACTTCTCGAAGTTGTGGCAGCATCTGTTGCAGTTTGACTGCCCCCAATTCCTGGGCCCACCACTGAGAGGGAATAACAAGGTAGACGGGGCCAAGTGCATGAGTTGGAAAGACTCGTCTCAAGTCACACTGCTTAGCAGCTGGGCTGCTCTGATCATGCTTAATAAGAAACATCCCCAGACATTCACTGAAGGCATGAATCAGGCGTTGTCAGATCTCCCGAGGGAACTTCTGACATATCACAGTGAAATATTTATATTATACAACACATCTACTCTTGCAATTAGTGATTCTATGGAGAGTGAAACAGTTGCAACTATCCATTTTTATGTCAAAAGAAAATATCATTGCCCAGAGAGTAAAGAACTGAAGCATAAAGACCATATACGTTTTTACTTAAAATCTCTTTCCTGATACCTAAGAGTAAAACCTTAAAACTATTCATTTGTTCATCTCAAGATAAATTTGTTGAATGATTTACTCTATGCCAGGACCTGGACTAGGCATTAGAAATAAAAAGATTAAAAAAAAAAAGATTAATCTATTGGTCCCTGCCTTTAAAGAACTAACTGAAAATAAACACCCTCGTAAGAGTCTCTTCATACTACAAGTAACTTAAATATAAAAATACCAGTAGACAAAAAAAAATAACAGAAGATTCCTTCATGACCAGCTTAGAAATTAAGGTGTATTTAAGGGAAAGAGAATGAGATACAAGGGAATTAAAAGCTACCTTCCCATAAAAAGAAAAAAAAGTTCTGATACATGAATAAATCATGAAAACATTATACCCAGCAAAATAAGCCAGCACAAAAGCCATACAGAAAAATACCGTATGATTCTCTTTATATGAATATCTGGAATAGGCAAACTCATGGAGACAGACAGTAGAGTCAGAGGTCACCAGAGGCACGGGTGAAGGAGAATGGGGAGTCGCTGATTAATGGTACAGAAATCCTGTCTGGGGTGATAAAAATTTTCTGGAAATAGAACAGTTGCACAAAATTGTGAATGTAATCAATACTGCTGAATTGTACACTAAAAGTGGTTAAAATAGCAAACTTTATATTATATATATTTTACCACAACTTTAAAAATCAATAATGTAAAGTAGCAAAAATCATTGAATTGTACCCTTAAAATGGGTGAATTGCGTGGCATGTAAATTGTACAATAAAAAAGACCATTCCTTCCTTGTTAACATATTACTTTGTTGTCTTGTAAAGCTCTGAATCTTCTTAAATAAATTGACTGGGAAAAGAACCAGGTGATCAACACTTGAAATACCATGAGTCATACTTCTTACTGAATGCCTAGGTTTTACAAATAATTACTAATCCTTCGGGCAGTTGAGAGCACGGAAGAGCCCTCTATCTTTTGGATGTCTGGTTAAATAACTAATTTACCACCTTGCCATGAATATTTACAGACCATTTTTTTTACTTTTTATTTTTTTATTGTATTTTTTCCCCAGTACCATTTAGTCCCCTTACAGCCCTCCCTTTCACAATCACCACACTGCTGTCCGTGTCCCTGAGTCCTTTTTCCTTTTTGCTCAATCCCTCCACCCACTAACCTCCCCACCCCGTAGCTGTCATCCTGCTCTCCATCTATGAGTCTGCCTCTATTTTGCTTGTTAGTTCAGTTTGCTCACTAGTTTCCACATATGAGTGAAATTGTATGGTATTTGTCTTTCTCTGCCTGGCTTATTTCACTTAGCAGAATGCTCTCCAGGTCCATCCATGGTGTCGCAAAGGATAAAGTTTTTCTTTTTTACAGCCGAGTAGTGTGTAAGTGCCCCATAGTTGTTATCTGCTCATCTACCGAGGGGCACTTGGCATTTTTAAAATAATCAAGTGGCTCAACACTTCTTGAATACAGTCAACCAGAAAAAAATGGTTGGAAATCACCCTCAGAACAAAACACATGCCGACGTTCTGTTTTCACACCCCTCAGGCGGAGGCCAGCTATAGATCCGAGCATGCCAGTGCCTAGAAAAATGCCAGCCACATACTGGCTTTTGATACATATTTGTTGAAATGAAAGAACAGTTGCGTTTACTGCTTAGGAAGCACTCAGGGCCCCGGGTCAGATAAAAGCATTTTGAGGGGATGGCAGGCCAGCCCAGAAGGCCCCCGGGAGCCAATTACCTCTGGGCTCATCCTGGCCTCCTGGGCTGGCTCTGCGCTTCTCTCGGAGGTCAGTCAGCAGCAAGACCGAAGAACTCCCTTCTAGATAAGTATCATTAAGAAGTCCAAGGTCTAGATCAGCGATTTTAAATCTTTTTTGTCTCATGGCACATGTAAACTAGTTACAAAAATTCTGTGACACACCAAAAAATACATTTTTTGCTAATCTGACAAAAAAATAGGTATAATTTTAATTCATTCACACCCAATGGCTATTATTGTGTTGGCTGTTGTCATTTTATTACTTGACAATCTGAGGGAAAAGAGGTCAGTGCCCCTGACTAAACAGTCAGGTACTGCATGTTTTGAAAATTCTTGCGGCACACCGGTTAAAAATTGGTGGTCTAGACAGAGCAGAATGAGGTCAGGTATTTCAAAAGTATTTCATTCCAGTGAAAATTTATTTCAGAAGAGACCACAATAACCTTTTGAACAAAGTTAACAGGCAAGCCGGATTCTGGTCGGGAGTTTTATTGTTGCCTCAAAACAATTGTATCAAAACAGAAAATAAAAATAGTGAATGGGGAAACCCAGAAGTGAACTACTTTTACCATTTCCCATGCCAGAGGTAATAAAATAATATGGTTTAGATAGAATTGACCAAAAGCTGGTAAACCTTTTCTATCCTACTAGTCAAATACAAATAACATGAAACAAGGATTATACATTAAAGTAAAAGCTTTGGAAAGAAAATAAGGTGGAAAAAATAATCTTTTCCTGAGTGGCTATTGAAGGTACCTATGTTCTTGATTAGAAAAAGAGAAAATAAACCTCCCACAAGTGAGTTAGCCATAATACCTGAGAAGGAAAACAGACTCTAGATGGTCAATTCTATCTTCAGTGGGGGGAAAGTTTATAAGCTCATCATCACCTTCCTAAACCCTTAAAAAAAAGTCACACAGGCATAGCGAAGGGTCACAAACATACCCTGAATCGGAACCCCACCTCGGCTCTGGGGGGTGAGGGGTCTGGGCTCCGCCCTTCGCGGAGAGCTGCGATTCCTCCAGCTTCGGACCAGGGTCCCCACCATGGTTGCCGACAGCATGCTCCCTGGGCAGCAGTGGCCGGCGGGGGCAGGCCACCTGTCAGGCTGCCACCCTCACGAGAACCTGTCCACCTGGGACGAGGTGTCACACCCAAGGCAGACAGGTCAGGGCAGTTCTGCCCGCCTCCATCCTCCACCCACATGCTCATTCGGCTGTGCGCACCCTCCCTCCCGAGGCCCAGGGAAAGTCTGGCCGGGGAGAGGAGAAAAAGCAGACACCAGCAGAAATCCGAATGAAGATGAGAACAGAGTCAATCAATAGACGAGGGCGGCCAGTGCTATGGCAGTGCCGATCCCCTTTGCAGGAGAGCTTCTGGGTTTGTTTTTGATTTTTCACTCTTCACCTTAAGAAGTCCAAATTTTCAACCTGTAAAAATGACTGTACGTGGGTGGGCCACGCACCCATGTATCTGTTTTTCTTTCCCCAGCCTATTTTCCCTCCTGAGTTGGAAGAGCTTTCAGGTAATTGTTTTTCCAAAGAGAACCATTCTGCCAGAGGAACAGAGTTTGTTTACAAAATATGGAAAGTATTTCCAATGCTCTGAGTGTTCCCTTCCCAGAATTCTATCAGCTTTTGTGGATGAGGAGAGTTGAGTAAGGGAATTAAATAAAAACTCACAATCACGTGAACTGTCAAACGCTTTTTTAAAAATGAATTGACTTCAGTGGTTTAATTTTTCTTCTGGTGAGGTTGCTGGAGTTGCCGCATACTGAGTAGGTGGGACCTGAGCGTCAAGCATTTAACACATTGCTCACATATGCCCCCTACTGGTCAAGATGCCAGGTGCACCTGGGTTAGAGACCACGGGCTGCATTTAAACTGTGGGACAGGCAAATCAGAGAGAGTTCTAAAATCCCTTGAGTATCTCCATATGCTATATCCATCAAGCCAGGGTGGGACTAAGAGTGAATTAACTGCAGACAGCCTGAGAGGTTCGGATATTATTTATTGTCCTTATGACTTTTATAGGTTATGCAGATAGAATGATCCTATCCTATTTCACTTTTTCTCTGTCTCCCAGTTATAACTTACTTAAAAGGAACAAACATTCTTTTTGCAAAAGGTAGGCAAATTCCCCAAGCCACACCCCCTCCAAAACTGACTTGAATTTTTCTTAAAAAGCCCACAGTTTACAAAAAAAGCAGCAGTGTTTTGAGGATACACATTTTACAGTCATTTAGTTGAAATTTCCCTCATTTGGTAATTATTTGGACCTTTCTAAAATAAGAAAAACTTTAGATTCATTGCAGATGGAGGGAAAGCAGAAATGAAGGATGGGAATTTCAAATGGTAAGAGAGCAGGAAGCAGTTGGCTCTGCTCCTTCTGCACCCCGACCTCTGTGATCTGGGGACAGTGCGATCACAGGGCAGCATCTGAGGAGAGGTACGAGTCCTGTTCCTCCTCGGGGTGTGCCTCTCCTTCCTCACTCAAGTGGGGCCTCCCTTTGCCGTGGGCAGCTAGGGAAAAGGACAAAGGGGCCTTCAACCATCTCAGTCCCTGTGGCCACCTCCTCCCTCCACCCAAGTCACAGAGACATCTTTGGAGTGAGGTGGCGGAGATGACACAGAGGTGCCAAAAACAAAGGATTAGCCTTGAGGACTAAAGTACTGCTCACACTCTCCCCACAGAGGCTGTCCTTTGAGGCCTTCCCACAGCCACATATCTGAGATCCCTACAAACAACAGACACCCATCCCCAGTGGGCTGAGGGGAAGTCCAGGGTGAGAGACACAGGACTTGTGGCCATTTCTGAAGCACGGCAAACTGCCCAGACTCAGACACTGAGGCCCAGGCACAGCTGCTGTTATTAGCCACCAGAGTGATAAGGAAGTGTGCGAGAAAGGAGGTCACGGGAGCCAGTTGATACTTCCGATAAAATTCCCCCAGCCCTGAGTTTTCACGTGTGCCTCCTGCGTGTTTCCAGGGCCCCTGGGGCTCACACCACGGTGCTGCTCACCCTCCTGCACCCACCCACTGCCTCACATCTGTCCCACTCAGCCAGCCAGACACGATAATACAGATTCCCAAGGCTTGCCCTGAGAGGACCACTCTCCTAACTCTAAGACCCTGCCAGGAAGCCTGTAGCTCCTTTCGCTCCCAGCACTTTCTTTCACTGCCAGCCCGGAATCCACCCAAGGATGGTATGAAGACACCAAGTTACTCAGCTGCGGGTTTTTGAAGTCCGGGACTACAACCTGTACCCGCTTCGGGTGCAGCACAGTGCGCAGCCGGCACGCAGTGTGCTGGGTGAAGAGAATGGACTCTGTGGCCAGGAGTCCAGCCACATCCACCCCGTGTCTCCACACCAGTCGGGCTGCCTGACCCCTCATGCTTCCATGAAGCACCTGGCAACAGGTGCCATCTCATGACATCACCTTGTCTTTTCTGCAGCCCAGGCCCCTCAGAGTCCCCACATTTCACTCGCCTGTGACGTTTGGCTCCACACCATGATCTGTCAAGGCAGCTGTCTCCTTTCCCTTCAACTCCACACAGAATGGCTTCATCTGGGCTTCAGGGGTCTTAGGTCCCCGACAGAGTTGATACAGGGTCTGTACGTGACCTCAAGGCTCAGCTCCCACAGCAGCATCGGACAGTTTGCTGCCGTTAGTTTGCCGGTTGTGGCAGGTGGACACTCAGTATCCCAGGTTTTCCCCAACAGGAAGCTGAGCCATGACCATGACCCCTCTGGGAAAGGCAGTCAGGAAGAGGAAGCAGAGTAATATCCTGCCTGTGTAGGTCAACCCACCCTTTCCAACTTGTGCACATGCACTTCCTGCCACAGGCCCGCCACGGCCCTCCGTGTTCTTGCCCCAAGGTGTTCCTGCAGCGAAGGGAAACAGCTCAGCCACGAGCACATGAGGTCATTCTGCCCCAAGTCAGTCTTATTATAAGATACCAGCTCCCTGCCGCCCGCCCATGAGAGGGACACACTGAGGAAGGTAGCACTTTTTTATTAGCGTATCCAGAAAACTAGAATCATGCGGAAGGCTTTTTGAGGCCAATATGGCTCAAGCAAACGTTAGTTCAGAGATGTCTGCTTCTAGTTTCCCACGGGGACTGCGAATTACCAACTATTTCTAAGTTTCATACACAGAAATGCTGTCTACACCCACCTTCTGCAGAGGATAGGGGCTCAGTCAATTGGGCCACTTGCTTCTTGTAATTCCCTGTCAGAACTCTGGGTGCCCGGAGGGCGCTCAGCAAACACTGACTGATAAATGCACGCCAAGTCAGCTGGAATGCCACGGTTGCCAACTGCTGAAACATGCACCAACCATCAGAATTGAGTACGGCTTCCACCTCAGTAGCAATATCTGACGCTTCAGAAAGGAGCTGTTGGGGTGGAGGGTGGGCTGTGGGGGGAATTTCTTCCTGTCTCCCTCCGACCCCTCATCACGCACTTCTCTTGGGGGCAGGAATCAGGAATCAGATCAGCGGAGTGTGGAAGGGACAACCGGGCAGTGTAATCTCAGCCCATTCGTTGGCCCTTTTGGCAGAGAGCTGCCCACAGTTAGCTCTCTGCAGTCTGATGCCCTTTGCTTCAACGGGTATGCATCAGTCTCTTTCTCATAGTACTTCTTGGGAGCATGTGACAGTTTTGGCCACTCCCTTCTTGAAGTGCTGTCCCCCTTAGGACCATGATCGCTTACTGTCCTCCTTTTCCTCCGACCTACATTGACATTCCCAAGTCCCCTTTGCAGGACCATCTGACAACTCTTCTGAGCGCCGGGGCAGTATATCCGTGTGGCTACTTGATATCTCAACTTTGAGATTTCACAGGCAACTGAAATGTCATATATCCAAAATGAAACACCATCTTCCTCCCACGCTTGGTCCCCTTCCAGCGGACACCACCGCCATCTGAATGGATTCACCAGCCAGAAATGTAGGAGCCGTTGTTTCTACTTTTTATCTTTCGTTCCAGATATTCAAAATCATCATCAACTCCGGTCAATTTTTTTTTTTTTAATTTCTTAATTCTCTTTCTCAAATACTTAACTTTTATCCGTCTCTACCCTGGTCATCTTTCCTCTGTACTAGTCTAATGTTCTCATCTCCTGGAGGACATAGGCCTATCACACCATAAACTTTTCAAATTGCTAGTCTGATGCCACCCCACGCTTACCCCACCAACAGAAAACTTCTCCCATGTCTGGTGTCTGGCATGCGGTACATACTCACTGAATATTTGTAGAATGAATGAGTGAGTGAGTGAATGAACAATGACAGTACACTGGGGACTTTGGTGTAATTAGAGTGTACGATATTTCTATTACCGCTCTTGTAATTTTGAAAAACATGCTATTGTTATAATTAGATACCAAGTCCTATAAAGAAAATGGCCCATAATTATAAAATCATTCCCAAGGGAAAAGATGATCTGTTTTATCATACCTACTTTATTTTATGGATTCTTCAAAGAGAGAACTATGGGGAAGTGTGGGTTGCCTACATTTATCTCATACTTAGGTTTAAAACTTACATCTGCTGTGCCCCTAGAAATCCTATTTATATTGTTTCACAGAGAGCCATAAAGCTCAAGAAGTTTAATAAATGATTAAACATCTCCTGCAGCTTAGCATTCATTATAAGATTAGAACCTAGGTTGAAATATATTAACAGCTGTTGAACTTGGTTAAAAACACAGCGGCTCAAGTAAAGGCAGCAGAGCCTTCTTCTGTCAAACCCGGAACAGAACTGCAAAGATGATTTCCACACTGATCTTCTCCTCTACAAGACAAGGCCACCTTACATTTGTGTGGCACCTTCACGTACATATGCAATCGAGTAAGAATTAGTTCAACACATTGTTGTTTTAGAAAATTCTTAATATTTTTGTCCTTTTAGGGATTTATTTTCTCAGAAATGAAACATGATGTGTTTAGATTGATTTCTACTTTACAATTAACTGGTACTCAGGGATTTCAGGCTTTAAAACTATGAAATTAATGTTAACCTAACATGATAAAACTCAGGTTTTCTAACCGTATTTAAAAGGCACCTAGAAATGTTTTGTCTTTCATTCACATAATCAGTCATTTGCTCATGGATGGTTGGAACAGATTCCCAAGAAAAACCTCAACATTTGGCAGCTGGAAATAACCATCTGCTTTAGCAAGAGCTTTGTTAATTGTAAATCCACCCTGAAATCTGAACCCCATAAAACTGTAGAACTCTATATTAGATTGATGCAGAACCTTAAACCAGAGAATGTGCCAACATTTCTCCCTCTTTTAAAAAGAGTATGTGGATTAATTACAAGGTGCTGATTGACTTGGATTAGTCTTTATCCCTGTCTGCAGAAAATTAATTCCTACCACTTACATCAATTAGATTGGGTCAAGACGGGTACTTCAGACTGAACCTAATGTAGAAACTTCTGTTTACTAAGGCCTCTGAAGTTCACATGGATTATTTCTGTGAAGAAAAAATTCTTGTTTATATGTGGAGCGTTATGAATGGCTAGATTTCTCCATGCTCACTCTATAGTTATTTATTCAAACTTGCTCAGGCCCTGCTCAATTTAGGAGTCCATTGGAAGCAATATTAAAACCTTTGACTAGCAAAAGAGAGAAAACATCGTTACCTTTATTTTGCCCCATTTTCTTTTTAAATATCAGATAATATTCACACTATGATTTAAGTGGTCACAAATACTATTTACACTACAGACAAAGGAACACACTGGAAAAATGGTCATACCTCAGTACTCATCGGCTTCACACATTGTATGCGGGTAATTTATCTCGCTCACAGGTGGCGCTGGCCAATTTTGCTAATTTTTTGCGCAAATGGCAATGTTCAGTAAAATTACGATAATTTTAGTTTCACACAATGAAACTTTTTTGTGATTTACTATAAAATGTATACTGAATTCTTTTTCTTTAATACTTGTCCCGTGCTCTACTACCAGTCAACGTAAAATGTAGAAATACGTTTCCCGCATTCAATGTGTTCAGAACTCATCAAACCCTGTACTCATCGCGTTTTGACAAGAAAAAAATGTGTCAGCACTTGGCGCTTTCTTGAGACTCTCTGAACTTGTATGCCACCCCACAAGAGAAGATGCTTCATCGTTCGGTACTCGTCACAAGTTCCGGAACAAATTGATGACGAGGACTGAGGTACCACTGTAACTCATAAGGCTTCCTACTTTACTCTTGCGGAAAACACTTGATAATAGACTTTTAAATTAGTAAGTAGTGGGCTAACTGGATTTTCTAGGTAATGGGATTTGGTAATCTCATGTGGGCCACCTCCTTCTCTCCATGACCCTTTCACCGGCCAGTGGTCTAGATCTCTCCCTTGATGCCACTGGACATACAACCCTCCCCTACTTCTCATCTGCTGTGGTTGTGCGAGGCTCCCAAACTCGGCAGTCACAGAGACCTGTTCATTTCTGCAGACAGCAAGGAAGTGAGCAAAGATATACAATTTTTATCCATAATTTTAAATGCAAGTAGCTACCACTATTCATCAAATAGTATAAAACGCAGTGTTTCAATTAGAAAGGTTAATGCACTTTTCTTCAAGTTAAAAGCAAAACAAATGGTTCAGACATCAGGTTTCGGAATGTCTTTTCCAATGAAGACAACATTCTACACAAGGGTTTGCCGGGTGTTGTGTTGGACACAGGCGGGCCCCTACGCCAGTCTGGGTCTGTGGGTATCAGAAAGGGATCCATATCATGAAGCTGTCCCCAGAGGGACCTACAGGAACTGATTCCAGAAAAACAAACAGGAATAAATAGGAATCAGCAGCCTGCCACTGGGGGTCGGGATGAGGGGCAGAGAAAGGGAGTCCTCTGTGCACGGACCCCTGGGGACGGTTTGGGGGAACTGCGGGGAGCACAGTCAGGTAGAAACTGTGGCATGTCTGTGTGTGTTAGCAGTTGTGCGGAGGGGCAGAAACAAGACACAAGACTAGAGAGGTGAGCAGGAACCGGGCCGCGAAGGGCCTCCTACACCTAACAAAGAGTTGGACTTTGTCCTGAAGCAACGAGAAGATTCTGGAAGGTCTGACATTGAGGAGGACCACAATCAGTTTGGTGTCTTGAAAAGGCTCTTGATGAAGTGGAAAAAGATTGGAGAGACTGTGAATGCAACCAGGCAGAGAAAGACCAGCCAGGAAAGAGTTGATGGCAGCCTGGATGAAGGCAGCTGGAGTGCAGATCATATGGTTTGAAAGCTGATTCAAGGGGGTTGGGGGTGGGGTGGGAAGGACAGGGAGGAGCTGAGGCCTGTGACGTGGGCACCTTAGGCTGCCCTTCACTCATGGGTATGAGTAGAAGAGCAGAGTTTTGGTTGTAGGGTGGTGGGTGATTCCAGGAAAATGAGTTCCCCAATTCTTAGGCATTTAGGCTGCCACTAGTAATTTTTCCCACATCTCTGAAAACATCTTTGAACATGTATTGCTGCAGTTCGTTTGAGCTGCCCCAGTCACTCCCTCGGACTACAAGCCATCTCCTCCTTGTCCATTTCTCGCAGCTTCCAGCACCGCAGGTGCTCAGTAATTCCTCATCTTGTGATGTCCTTGGGACAGATTCCCAGGCAGAGCACCGCAGGTTCAAAGGGTAGGACTTGAATGAGTCTTACTTCCAAGTGTTCTCCAAAAGAATAGGATTGATTTACATCATCAGCAATAATACGTGAATCCGTTTTCCCCACAACCTTTCCAGTGTTGGGCTTTGACTGTTTCTACTCGGTAGGTGGAAAATGTGTCCATTTTAAAATTTATTACAGTTGACTTCATCTTCATATATGGTTTTCTCTTTGTCTTCTGTTGGGTGAAATCACCATTAGTATCCTTGGACAATTATCCAATTAGAATCTGATCTTGCACCCATTTATATAGCTGTGTGTGTGTGCATTATATCAAGTCTCAAACTTGTGCTATGTATATTTTCTCATTTTGTTTCTGTCATTTTGTTTAGGCTTTAAAAGGATTGAAACTTTTGATAAATACATTTCTCCATGTTTTGCTTTTCAATTTCTTTTTTGCCTTCAACAAAATTTTCTTCTTTATATCTGAAACTGTGCTACTACACATACATAATGCTTTAATTCACAGGGAGTTCATTGAGATTATCTATCAATTTTATGGTAAGAGGTCTGAATTTAGGTAATTTTTTGGTATTATATCTTGTGGTCAGTAACTTTATTTTTAATTTTTTACTCGATTCATCTATATTTTATTGGTATTTTTACACTGATATCTGCACAAAAATATTTATGTAGGTTCATTTTTGCTACTTAATTTTATTATCCTAGATTTAAATAATCCTCATGCTTATTCAGAAAAAAAAAAGTTTTATCGTTAAAGACAAGAGGCCAAAATAAAACTAGCTTAGAATGGGAGTAAAGGACTCCAGAGACACAGTTATACTAAAAACATGGAAAGACCCAAAAGATGAGGGTGAGGGGGTAGAAACTCCCTTCTCCCAAACCCCTACCCCAGCCTGGGAGGCATGAAAGAAAGAACCAGAGAACAGCACGGACATATGAGAGCCTATGAGGAAATGCACCGGAAGGCTGGTGCTTCGGTGTCTGACAGACCTGGGCGTCACTCCTGCTCGGCCATCAGGAGCTGTGCGACTTTAGGCACGCTCCCAAATTGTGTAAGTGTGCCCACATCGTGCATTAATAAACGGTGCAAATGGAAGTGGGTGGAAGGGGACAGGAATGAATGCGGGAAGACCACTCAGGGGCTGCCATCACAGCGTGGTATAGGAGAAAGAGAGAGCATGCCCAGCATTTACCCCCACCACCTGCTGGCACGCGGTAAGCTCCAAATATGTCACTGAGATTATTAAATATTTCTCAGCTGGGCAACTTCATCAATTCATATAAAACTTTTGAGTTTACCACTAAGTTTCAAATAGAAAAGTTCCCAATTTGTATGGACCTTTTATAGGAAGTGTGGGAGGTGCAACCTGGCACTATGAAATTTGAAATAAAAGTAAACCCAGTTGTACAATAATTGTAACAATAGCTTGAACCCGGCTGGCTCTCTAAATTTAGGGGGGTATCATTATCAGATGAGCTCCGAAACTCCTGGGTAGCAAGCTGATTCTGGGAAAGTCAGGGGCAAGAGAGCTGGCTTCTAAGGCCAATAATTCTGCCATTATTATTAGAGTAAAATAGCAATTATCCAAATTCCACAAGCAATGAGAAGTTCCGCCTAACTGAAATTTCTGCTCACTTTAGGGTTAACAATAAAACTTCTTTCAACCCTTGTTAATTTGGGGGTGGGGGAGTTCATAGAAATTCCCACTTCAATAAGTAAGTACAATGTCCAAACTATGATTTGATTCAGACTCTTGGCTCTGCCTCAGGGTCACCTCTGTGAAGAAGGAGCATCACATCAGACTCGAGGAAGACAAGGTGGGTGAAATGGGTTTAATAAACATGGATAGGGTAATACACTTGAGGAGCTTATTCTTTTTTCCTTAAATAAATCCCTCATGCCTAAGTATTTTCATGAGCGGTGGGAAGGAAGGGTTAGGTTTTCTTGTAGAAACCGAGTTTAGAAAGTAACAGTCCATTAAGGGAATTCGCTCCCCAAATTTTTACGTGACTATGGGTGTATGTAATGCCCAAAATGAGAATCTGTGCCCCGAGAGGTGTTTGTGAATATACTTCAGCACCTAATAGCAAGCACTGCCTACAGACAGGCAGGGAAAACAAACTTCGTCTGCCAGGCTTTCATCTGAACACCGAGGGACTGTTCTAAGGCTAGAATAGGGGCTGAATTAGCTCCAGTTCTGAGGAACATTTGAAAATAATGCCGTGTTGGCCAGATGTGCAACCGCTGGACAATAAAAGGATCTTTTAACAGAATGGCGCTTACCTTAAAAGTATTTTTGGAACTTGGGTCCATGATGATTTGCCCTTTTAACGAGGATGTTTTCAAGGTTAATTGTCTATGGCATAAGGACTGCAGGCAAATGCCAAAATTCTACTCCCAGACCAAAATGATACAATCAGAAATCGAGCATTCAAATTGCACATCACATAGTCTCCTTTCTGGCAGACTATAAAAAAATCAGTTTCCACGTTTGAAGTAGGCACTTGTTTATAGAATGCGACCAACCACGACTGCCAAGCACAATAATTAAATGCTTTAACAAGTGAGAAGTCTTGCCAGAATATGTAATTTGAGGGGGGAAATAAGCAGAGGGTTGATACATAGCAGAAAATGCTGAATTATTTACTTCATGCTACTCAGAAGCAGCACCGTGCTGCGGGCCACCTGCAGAAACACTGAAAGAGGAAGGAGTGTGTCAGAGGGGCCAGTGTTTCATTGAAATCTTGTCTTCTTTTTCATCTGTAAGCAGTGCTTTTCTCAAACCTGAAAAATGAATCCTCATCTTCCTTTTATTATAAAATTATGGGTATGAAAATGAAGTTAAACATCTACAAAAAATGAATAACTATATGTTTCTCTTTTCATTCTTTGAAGTTATCAACCAAAAAAATTTCTCTTCTGGAGAGGGTTAGAGTCTTATTTTTTGACTTCATGATAAGAGAGTGCTTTTATGTCATTTACTTCTATAAAAATAAATGGAGTGTTACACCAATGTATCTTCAAAATGTCCTGTCATTCCAAAGTCTTTGATATGATTTTCTGTTATAACATTCAAAGGAAAAATGATAATACATTTACGTAGAGCTGAAGATAACATGCATCGATGCTTTGCTATTGCTTAAAATAACAGAGAACATTCTTCAAATATGATATACATTATATTCAACTTAACATATGCATATTATACATAATTCAATACATATATTTATACATTAGTTTACATTCATTATACTGTACACCTGTCAAAGCAATAATGTTTTACATTTTTTGCATTCTCTTATTTCATTGAAATGCTACTATTGGTGAAATATAGCATAAATTTAATATATGACTAATTAGAACTTTTCAAAGGGTAAAATTCTATGACAATTGTAAAATCATCCCTAATTTCCATGTTTGCTCATCTCCAGGATCAAACAATATAAATGCCCTCTGGCTTCCCCAAGAATTTACAGGAACCAAGTGGAAAGCAAAAGAGGCAGTGGCAATTTCTAGAATTTGCACGGTACCTCGGATTGCCTAGTAACAATGACTTGCTCACAGGGGCACCCATGGACCCAGGCTCTCACACTCTCCCAGGCACAGAGAGAACCCAGGCGGAGAGAGTCCCTGCACCACTTACGAAGGTGAGTTAGGAAAGGGAGATACTGGGCCTGTGACTTCTGGTATCATCCTTCCTTTCCATTACCCAAATAGTGGTTCCCTGATGACATCTGCACGTCTTTTGTATGTCCGGTAGGGTAATTGGGTTAGTATCAGGGATCCCCTGGTCCAAGAGATCATTAGCTCTTGACTAGCCAGCCTACTGCCGAAGTCCCCTAACTAGTCACCCTTTTTTCATTCTTATCTGCAATTCATTAATCACCCCAGAGCTAAAGTGAAGCTTCAAAAGCTAGACTAGATTACAACCGTCCCTCACTTAAAACCTGTAAATATATTTGCACCACATTAAGAATAAAAAACCAAACTCCTTAAGTGGCCCACGAGGCCTTGCAGAACTGACCCTCATCTATTCCACGAGCCCCATTTCATCATCCCACTTGCTCACGGCCCCCAGCCTCTCTGGTTGCAACCATTCCTTCTTCCATTCGCACCCCAGCTTCAGGCAGGCCTTCCCCAGCGACCTGCCAACAAAAGCCCAGTCTCTCAGGAGTACCTCTTCTCTTCACTCACGGCACTCACCACCACGTGGAAGTACGCATGGATAATGGTCTTTAAAAGCATCCTGCAGCTCTATCAGACTCTAAGCTCCCTGCGAGTGTCAGTTCTGTTTTAACCACTGTATCCTTAGCACCCACCATGGGGCCTGGCATGTGGAGTCCTCTGCAAGGCTGGCTTCATGAAAGACTGAGTGAGTGAGGTGTGGGAGGACTCCTGACTTTGACCAGTTCCTCTGAATGACCACTTCCTCGACAATCTTGGGGTTTGGCTCCTACTCACTCCTAAAGGGATCTGCCATTTCCTTTTTAAAGGATCACGCTTTAGGATGGAGGAGAAAAAAGCAACAATATTATGTCATTTGCCTCACTAGGCAAAAATGGACTACTGTTTGGGGTCAACAACCCTTAGACCCCTTAGCCATGAATGCTTATGTGATCCAGAGTGTCCCCATCATTCCTAAAAAAAATAATAAAGTCAAAATTTGATGAATAAACATAAAAATGGAAAGCCATTTTTTATAGCTTTAGCGCTAGGGCTGACGAGCTGGCACAACTCCAGGGGCCCTGGTCACAGAAGGGTCTGTGACCAGTGCTGGTGGAGTATGGGGGGCAGGTCAGGTCTGTGTAGCCACAGGTGGTGGCCCTGCTCAGGTCCCCAGTGCTGCCGCCTGGGGAATTCTTCCAGCTCTACGCTTTGCTCCTAGATTTATTCATCACCATAAACCCAAGATTCCTTATTTCATACTGTCTTTAAAAATACAATTAAATGGATCATATTCCTTATAAAGTCAGTAAAAGAAAAGTCAGTGAGAGGCTATGAAAAGAGAATTTACTTAATTCATTTTTTAATTAGAAAAACACCCACATTACTGATTTCTGGAAATTGACTCTTTATTGTTTATTTACTTTGAAAAAATAAGCCCATGAGGAAATACTGCATAATTTTTTTCTTGAGTTTTCAATATTTCTATAAAAATTCATGGGATTTATGAAGAAAAATAAACATCTACTTTGTTGAGGGAGTAGGGATAAAAATTAATAAAGACACTGCTTTCCTTAAATACAAAAATCCCTTAGTCATTCCAGGAATGGTTTGAAAAGGAAATTAGAAATACATTGTAGGTCAAAATCTGGGTTAGTGTAATATGAACATGAAGAACGCCGTTGGAAAGAACCGGGCTGAGTTAAAGAATCATTCCTACACCTGCTTCACAGGGTTCTGCCCAAACAGTTGAAGTACCTTGGACATCCACGTAAGGTACTGAAAGCAATTTAGGCACACATTTCCCCCAAAGAGTATCTCATGGGTTTTCATGTTAACTAAAGAGTCAATCCTCTCCTTTGACGGAAGCCTTAGAGGTTCCAGCAAAAGTCATTGCCAGGAAGTCAGGCATCAGACTAGGTCACAGACTGTCCTCTGCAGAAGCTCACAGGCCACCTCAGCAGCTTTTTCAACCCTCCATCCCTCCAGGAAAGCCATCTCTTCTCTCCCTCGGCTCCGATTCCACTTGCATAATAAAGTCACCGCCCAGCTCTCCACAAGGGTGAGCCTTGAACATTTTAGTCTCCCTTGATTTGAGGACTAGCTCTAAGTCAGGAAGCTCCTTTTGTCTCTCCTGAATGCACCGAGTAGCTTGCAAATGCTTGAGTTAAAAAAAAAAAAAGAACGGTGGTTTTTACCATGATCTTTTTTAGCCATCCAAAAAACTAGGTGGGGGAGAAACAAAGAAGCCCCGAGAAGAAGGCATAAGTTAAAATGTTAAAAATAAATTAGGATCAACAATTGCTTTGAGGCATCACCGCCATAAAATTAAAAGATTACTGCCAGATGCACAACATAGATTGGTCACAGTAATTTGGCACCCTTTTTATTTACATTTAAGGTCAAATGAGACAAATTCTGTTTTGCATGACTTTGCACAAAGTAGGAGGACTAGAAAAACAATGTTGCATCATTAGAAGACTAAATATTTTTTCCAGAAACCAATCCAAATTTAAATAAGTAAAAGAAACACAGATTTTTTAAACCTTTACCATGTACTTTCCCCCACACAACTTACTTTCAGCGATCACACATAAAGCGCTGTGATTTGAGAGTCCTTTGTGCAAGTGTCCCGGGTCAGGCCTGAATAGGAACACGGACTGGAATGCTGAACTCTCCCTTGGTCATCAGCCAGCAAGACTCCATGGAAACCAGTGAGTCCCAGCAGATCAAAGAAGAGTTCAGCACTGGAGAACTGCCTGAGACAGCCCAATCACAGAAACGATGCTCCATATGGGTGCAGTTTCTCAAATGGACCATTAAATTTTATTGTAGAAGAACTCAAAATCTAGAAATTTACAAAGGAACTTTGTTGGCTCTCAAAGAAAACCATAATTCCTTCTTTGGAACTAGACAACAGGGAGTGGAAGATTATTTAATGGAGCCATAAAGAACTCACCCATTTTGCATTATGTTTAGAAGGTGTTTCGGTTGTTTAAGGGTCCCATGATGATATATTGTTTTGTCTTTAGCAAAAATTCCAGGTAGGGCAGCCAGTGTGTTATGCCCTGTCTTGGCAGGTTACAGATAGCAGCGAGGTTCCCGGTCAGTCGACCAATGTCTACACACCAGGACACAGTGGCACATGCGCACAGGAATCCTTCCGCAATTCAGAGAAAAGCTCTCGCACCAAAGGCAACTAGCTTTAAAAACTAGTAAGTACAGTTTTAGCCTCAATCTTCACTTGTATGTTCCTGGAGAGACCTATTTAATAAGTATTTTAGTTACTCCGTGTACAAGTCATCTTCAAATACTTCTGTTTACGTCTTTTTGCACACACATCTCTCAGACAGACAAGATGTCTTGGAACCTAACTTTATACCTGCTGAGAAATCTTTCAAAGACTTGGTAGCACTTGATGACAACAGGGTAGTCGTTTTACTCCTTATTGTCGTGGGATTTAATACCAACTTTAATTCTAAAGCAGGGTCATTCCTGTGTTTTACAGCCTCATTTTTTCCCATACGTCTGAACTTAGTTTCTCCAAAGGTTCCTGACCAGCACAGAGCCTGTATAAGGAAAACCATGTGATATTAGGTACTTTTAATACAGGAAAACATTTCTGCTTGAATGAATGAGATATACTGTTTAGATGCATCTATTGCAAAGAGGAAAAACTATACTGCTATGAGCAAGGGAAATGAACTACACTACAGGAGGCTGTCAGTGGATTCTGTGCTTCAAACTGCTCTTTCGCAAGATACTTTATAATGTTAGATTGGCATAATAAACCAGAAGTGCATTCTTTCCGAGTCCATGTTAGTGTTGTATTAAGACAACATAATGTTGTCTCCGGTAAGTTTGCTGAAAACCTAAGATGCATTTGAGCACGTCCTAGAAACAAGCAACCTTCTTAGTGGCAATCCTTAGTCAAAGACTAGGTACCCATAAAGTCACACGTGGAAGTTGTTTTTAAAAGTCCTAGCTGTAGCCATATGTAAAAGGGCTAGTGTTCAAATATTTGAGGATGCTAGAAACTTGAAATCTTGGTAGTTCAGTAACCACTACTAAGGGGGTACAAACCCGGCCCTAATATATGTTTAAAAGGCCCAATTTTCACATTGTAAGATTTAAGCAGGTGGCATCCCCAGCTCCAAAAAGACAAAATATACAAATGAATTTTTAAAAACCCACCTTTCTCATTACTCATCAGTTTTAGAAAAGTATGTGTGTGTGTGTGTGTGTACACATACTCCCTTTGTGGAGAAAATAAAGACTCTTACAAATGCAGTTGGTATGCCAGCAATGGAACTAGGCTAGGAGACCAGATATCTAGATTCCAGTTCAGTTTCAAGTTGCTGTGTGAACTTGATGGTGTCTCCAACTCTCTCTGAGCCTCAGTTTTCTCATAATCATGAGATACTTAGAACTAGGTCTTTTCTGTGTCTAAAATGAACAGCTAGGTATGGCTGAAGTGAGCACAGAGAGGGGCGGCAATGCTAAGCTCATTGGCTTTCTGGAAGGGAGGCTTCTGCCCCAAGCAGAGAAGGATATTTCATGAATAGGGGAAGATGACAGAGAGATGCAGGTTAGCCGTGAATGGCTATAGCAGAGGGGTATGGGCTAGGGAAGTAGTGAGAGATACAGCTGGACAGAGTCAGACCATAGGAACACTTGAAGGGGAGAGCCAGTGTTATCTAGGGTGACCTCAGCTTGTTGAGAGGAAGGCTAAGTCTACCCTAGTTCCTAAACTCTCTTCCCTGGGCAATGTTCCAATTTGAACATATCAGCTTACTTCAGACAACCACAACCCCATCAAGGCTGCAGAAAGTGGAACATCTAACTCTTTAATACATTTTGTCCACCTTGTATGCCTGCATTTTATTTTTATAACTTGCCTCTTTTATCCAGAGTATGGCCAGAGGGAAGATTCGGAAGACTCAGACACTTATCTGTTATAATGTTTTACTGTTGCTGCTCTGGCTTTAACAGGGAATTCTTGTTCAAACAAGAGCATTTCCAATATGGAGAGAAGGAAAAATGACATCAGATCATCTACTGCATAGCTATTCCAGTTAAGAGGCAGAAGTAAGCCACTTTTATGACAGGCAGACAGACCCACTGAGGCCAAGTTCATACACTACAAATTCCTTTGGCCTTACCTCTGCTTTTCTCCCACTGTATGAGCTCTGGGGTAGGGCTCCACATACCACCTCAACCAACTTCCCCAGATTGCCAAGCCTTAAGGAATAAAGGAACAAATGCCATGAGCAGGTGGGGGCAGGGGGCTACGCCTAATTTATAACTAAGAGAAACAATAGCCTTTCTCCAGTGGTCTGTGCTACTGCCTTTGTGGAACTGAGAAAACTGATCTAGCAAGAAGATAGCCCCTGCTTAGCCTTGACATTAATTATTATATCAAATCACTGAAGTCTTGACACGGGCAAGAAAAATAAAGTTCTATCTTTTTCTAAAGCTTTCTTTCCTAATGACATGATATTATAGGGAACAGAGGACCAGAAGGAATTTTGCCCTGTAGTGATAGTGACATAAAGGACTGCAACGTATTTAAGTAACTTGCAACCTATGTACAGATTGTGTTCTAGATCCTTCTTAGTTCCGACTCTGAAGTCTGGAACCATTTTCCCATAGCTATAACATTATAAAGGATAAATTGGTTACAAAATTGCCTACATTGGTCTGTGTAACTAGAGTGCTAAATACCATAAGAAACCAGTCCTCCTAATTACAGCCTAGTTCCATCCGGCTGTCCAGGCTGGAAGCCAGGAAGGCATCCTCAGCAGCTCAATTATTGGTCTACTGTCCTCAGGCCCTGTGTCTGCAACCTATGTCTGAGTTCTAAAGATAGAGGAAGAGAGAACAGAAAGTATTTTCTAACAGAGTAATTTTCACTCAAAACTCCACGAGCTATTAGAAGCATTTCCCCAATTCTGCCCAGAATATAGTATGACTGCATGACATGCTCCAAAGAACAAAGCACTAGCTGGCCACAGAACAGGCTCTGTGCACGGGTGATTCCGGACGGCAGTGTCAGCTGAACTGTGGGCTGGAGACATCAGCAACTTAGACCAGAAGATGAAGACAACACCATGGCTGTTCATAATATGAGACAAGCTCCACCTCCTCCAAGGTGCCAGGAAATAGCTTGAGGAATTTTGGAGAAGGATGGACAGTCTGCAATAGCACGTAGGGATGAGAGCTGAAGACTGACAGAGTACACTCAGAACTATGCTTTAGTTAAGTACAACAGTCCCACTTTAATGGGCATTATTGGTTGCTTATCCAACATCTATTTTCCACTTCTCCCTTCCCAACAATTTATGTTGTTTAAGTATCCACCTCCTTGTCCCTTTGACTCACAGGCTTATGGAAGAGGTGCAGCTGATCCTATCCCCAACACAACTGGTGGACCCTGATTCATCCAGCCAATCACTGCAAGGCATTCTCAGTATGGCTATTGCTCTTCTTGATGTAAGTGGCCTTGTCAGACTGGAAGAAGGGACTTGTATTCCATGGCTGGGGAGAGGTTTCTCACTTTCTCCTGGTGCTTGTGGACAAGGGAATCTGTTTATCCATTGGTGTTTAGCAGCCATCTTGTGACCATTTAGGAGAACCTACCTGAGAAAGAAGCCAGGAAAAATGGCAGAGCAGAGACAGGAGAAAGTAAATCCTCCATGATGTTCTTGAGTCACTGAGTCAGTGAGTCTAAAAGGCCACACTTCCTCAAGAGCAGTTCAGTAACTTCCTTTCGTTTTACACTTATGAGTAAGAATCTCTATTAGAGTTGAAAATGTTCTACCATGTGAAAAACCAGTGAAAAAACCCCAGTGAAACCAGTAAACCATTGAAAGTATAAAACCATGGGGGTGGCGGAGTGGGAGATAAAAGATGTAATAAATATGAATGTGCTTTGAATGTTAGAAAAGAAAGTACCTTTCATATCTCTAGTGCTTTCTCCCTGAAAATACATGCATACATTAAAATAAAATTACAGTATAAGTCTTTAATTTGCTATAAATGTAAAATAGAAAAATGCTCATCATTTGCTCTAAATGGTTCAGAAACCACATATTCCTGAACCAAGAGACCATATTATTTCACTCATTTACTGAGCAACTGCTCAGCATACAAGAGTGGGCAAAACTAAATAAGTTGCAAGACTATACTTTCAGGGATCATTTCTATAGTTTGTTACTAAATAACTTGCCTTTAAGGCAAAAAGCCTGGTGGTGGTTGGGAGGAGAGAATTGATCCTCTCTATAAATGTCAACATTTAATGCTTAAATTGGTGCTACCAAAGCATGGATGGTTTGTTTAATTGTAAGTCTGAACGAACTTCCAAGAAGTGGTTGGAAATAATGAGAAGAGAAAGTTCTCTTGGCTGACTTTCAAGATGGTCAGAAGAATGACCATGGAGGAAGAAAAATAAATTAAAGTATTCAATATCTCCCAGCAGGTCAGCTGGTCATGTCAACGAACCTCCTTCCCATCTGTTTTTTTGTCCTCTAAAGTGACCCCACGAGCATCATAATCATTTTCATAAGTGTTTAAATTTTCTCAAATAGGAAAGGTCTTGTTCATAAAAAAAAATCATAAAATGGAAAACTTTGAAATGTTCTTCTGTTTCTAAGGGATGCAGAGATGAGGCTAGTCTCTAGGTGTACAAAGTGGTAGAACGGTTCATTGAGTTCCAAAGGGAGAAAGCCCTCTGTCTCTCATGAGAAACTAGCATTTTATTGTTCTCTGCTCAGGCTCACTCAGCTGTATATATACAGACAGAACCAATTTAAACACAGAACATGTTCCAAAAGACTTCTGATAAATGTTTCTTTTTTTTAATTAAAGAATATGTTTATTGATTTTGGAGAGGGGGAGGGAGAGAGAGAGGGAGAGAAACATCGATGTGAGAGGGAAACACCAATCGGCTACCTCACATAAGCACCACAGCCAAGATTCGAACTCACAACCTAGGAATGTACCCTGACCAGGAATTGAACCTCCAATCTTTTAGTGTACAGACGATGCTTCAACCAGTGGGCCACACTGGCAAGGGCTCCTGGTAAATGTTTTTTCTACGGGAAAATGTGTTCCAGGTTCTAATGGTATACACAGGGTGGGGCAAAAGGAGGTTTACAATTCTTCCTATGGAAAATAATACAATAATTAATACACAATGCAAGAATAAACTCTGTTTCACATACAACTGTAAATCTACTTTTGCCCCATCCTGTGTAGTTCCCAGCTCTGCCTATAAAACCTTTTTAACCCATTATGATCATCCAATGTGGGATCTAACCATAGCTTATTAGTGTTTCTACAGAAGAATATATATCTAAGATAACAGGGGGAATGCTGACTGGGAAGATGAGTTGTTGAAAGGAGGAGGGACAAACAAAGATCTCCTTATCCTCTCTTCTTCTCTTATCCAACCAGCAAATTCTCACCTTGGGATGGATGATGGAATAGGACTTTCACAATATGCATATTTCACCTTTCTATAGCCGGCTCTTCTGAATTGTTCCCTCCTTCTTCCTCTCCCTCAGAGGCTCAAACAGGCCATCATCCTCATGGTCTCCTCATCCTCCTCTCAGGATACCAGGCCTTATCAATATTGTTCATTTTAAAGCACTCTACCTAAGCTTTTGACACCAAGTAAATAAGAACACCTGGGTCTTAGAGTTTCAAAATTAAAATGGGGCTAAATAAAAAATACATAAAACTTTAAAGTGCTATATACAATTGTCTTCTGTCATTGCTCGGATGTGTCGATGGAACTCTCCTGATTCACTCTTACACACCATCACTCATGTCTGTATTACTATAGTTTTATAGATTATGTGGGTATTTCTAAAGTCCAAAATCAAGACACATTACCTAATAAAAAATGTTTAGGGCTCCGTCTCTAGTTGTGGGAAGTTTCCCAGGAAATGAGGTTTGTGCACAGATTCTGTGCACAGAATTTTCAATTGTTTATGGGCACCATGGGGAAGAATGTTCATAACAGGAACTAGCCCCCCATGTGGCCCTAGCTGCATTTCTTGTACAGAAAGGGTTAGTAGGCTGTGTTTACTGGAGGACGTCCCATGCAGAGCTTTATGTTTAATGAGGAAAAAAACACTCCAAAATATGTTTCAAATGAACTTTTGGAAAACAGCCCTGGCTTCAATTGAAGAGCGCCTGCACACAACACAGGCTGCGCGTGCACATGGTTGTACTGATTGAATCCTCATTAGTACTGAGTCTTTCCCTACAGAATCCGAATCTTGAATGTTCCAATGTTCTTCACGAATTCAAAATTTTCTTTTGAAAGGGTATTTTGCTAAGAGAGAGATCTTTCTAGATCCCAGTGGCCGCATGGGTGAGCCAGCCTGTGCCTCTGTGCCCTCTGGGGCTTTATCTAGCCTTGCCTCACAGACAGATGAGTGAGGCTGAGGACACAAAGCAAAGAATTCAGTCACCGAGCCAGGCATTCCAGGGAAGACACCTTTCCACAGCCAGAGGAGGGGTGTGGTTTCCAACTCTTCACTCCCCCTCCTTGACCCCAAGAAGAAAGAATGCCATTGGGGGGTGGGGGGCTCTTCCAAAAAATCTCACACAGTTCAGTTTCACAACTTTAAGCCAGGCAGACCAAGGACACCTCTTTTTGCCTTAGGTAAATATTTCAACAAAAATGACTTTTTTCTGTGTAGGCAGAATATTGCCAAATTAGGAATACAGATTGGGTTTAGAAACAGACTTAGTGTAAGTGCATTTAAACGTGACTTTTGAAGGGAACACCTCTGTTGGCCAGTGAAAGTTGCCCGCAACTTGTTTCCAATGATTTTTCTTTCACCAATCCTTATCTTGTTTAAAGAGGGTGCTCCAAACTTGCAGTTCACGTTATAAATAAAGCACAGAGTTTTAAAAACTGGCTCTGAATATGGAGCTATTAAATAAAGCAAAAACACCCGTTATTAACAAAACTGTTCTTTCAGTTTCCAAGTGCCACCACATTTTTATCTCTACACAAGGCCTTTTAGGGTTCTTCCCCAGGTGTGTTTTTATAGGACCGTCCTCCCCACCAGACTCTCCCAAGCTAACACCTGGCTGGGTGGGGTGGTGGGGAGAGATGAAGTTATCTGGACTGAAGAGGCAAAGGAAAAAGAAAAAAAAAGGGAAATCCAACCAAGAAAAAATTGAAGTCTGGAACATAATAGTTATGAAGAAAATTAAAAATTTTTTTCAATATGGAGTGACTCTAAGAAAAATCATGACATGTTTTAAGATTTCCCAGGGTTTAAAAGACAGTTTTATCAGAAACATTGGACAGTAAAATTTCTTAGAGTTTTAAAATGTACTCTGCAGCATTCTTCACGTTCAGAACTATGAACAAAGAAAATCCAGGCTAATTAGGCTACATGCAGGCACCCCTCTGTGACCCCTGTATACCCAAACCCAACTCAGCCCCCTGATTTTTTCTGAATGCATGTGAAATTTCTTAATTTTGAGCCAAAGGCGTTTGTGAACAGTTCCGTACAAGGCGCCAGGATATGTACCCTGCCTACAACCTAGTCCTGCCTCTAAATTCCTTCAGTCCATTAGAGCAGGAATTAACAGCACTCACGAAGGCATTTCAGAAGGATTTTCAAGATCACAAAGCGGTGTCAAGAGGCACCACATAATTAAAATTGCTAAACGAATTGTTCAGAGGCTAGCTGATACAGCAGCTTGGAGGAGGGGGCAGATAAAATCAGGCAGGAGTAATTGAAAGAGCAGGAGAAATTTGAACTGAGTTTAAAAGGACAGATAAGGTCCAGATAATAAATAGTATCACGGCTACTGCCCTGTAGCTCCATTGGAGAGGCTGCCAAGGGCCCGGCTCTCAGCGCAGTTGGCACGGTACGCGTCCTCTCCACGTCTGCAATACGCCGACGTGAGGTTGCTGCCAAGACCGTACAGGTGAGGATGGCCGAAACTGGCCCGAGGCCTCTCAGGAAGGAGGCGGGATCCACGCCCAGGGCCAGCTGACCCAGAGCCCACTGGGTTCCCTCGCACCAACTCCACGAGCAGAGAGAATTCTGCATGGCGCAAAATACACTTTTCTAGAACAGTTGACTTAAAGATGAAAATAAATAAATAAATAAATAAATAAATAAATAAATAAATAAATAAAAGGTTGGAGCACAAGGAGCCAGCAACAACACAGCACGGTGAATTTCAGACCAGACGCCGGACATAACTAACCCAGCACTTCAGGCGGACCAGCCAGGTGGGCGGAGCGAACTGGACATCCCTGTGTCCGGGGGAAAAATCGAGAGGATCCGGTCCTTCTGCCCCAATGCAGCAACACGGAGGCCCGCACAGGGCGGGTCTGGGGGCGGCATTTCACAGTCCACAGCCATCGAGGAGCCACCGGACTTGGACTTGCACTTGGGTGTTTGTAACTAGTCCTGTTTCAAAAATGACTAGTTGCGTGACTTTACTCAACGACTTAAATCTCTGAGCGGCTCCGTTTCCTAACCTGTGTAGTCCAGTTCACGACAGTAACTGCACAGGCTGAAAGGCTAAGAAAACCTATACGGTGTACAGTTTGTGGTAAATGCTCCAATGTTCTCCCCTGCCCCTCCCCCTTCATTAGGGCCATGGACATGGAAAAGAAGAGAAGACACAGATGGTGAGGTATATTTAGTGGGATTTGGTGACAAATTAGATATTGGGGGTTGGGGTGGGGATGAGAACAAGAGAAAGATGTCAAATGTGCATTTGAAACCATAAGCCTGCACAAAAATACCTTCGTTTTTCTCAAAGAGGAGTTTAGGAAAAAGTGGTAGGTTTAAGAATAAATGACCTTAGAGGTGACTGGAAGATCCCCAACTGAAAACAACCCAGAAAAGAGTTAGAAATAAGACAGGAGGATGAGGAAGAAAGGGAAACCGGGGGAAAACAATTTGGCAATCATTTGCCTAACAGCCTGGTTGCTATAATATTCCATTTGTGAGGACCTTGTGACATTGCTAAACTTTTTCTTTGAATGCCTATGCTTTAGAAATCAAAGGAATATATATGAAATTACAACATTATAAGAAACTGGACCCCACATTTTTTAAGACAAAGAATATTAAAAGAAAATAGTCTACTTAATACAGGACTCAAGATCAATTGCGGCTCCACGGCTTTTGATTTTAAAACACAATGATCGCTTTAATGCCCTACTTAACTCTAAAACTCGTTATCACGAATGCAATCTTCCTCCAGAACACGCTTTCCTTACAGCACAGCAAAGGCATGATGGTGTAAGGCAGTAACAAAACACAGATTTCCAGAAGTATGCAGACCTTGAAAAACGCGACTGAAATTGCAACAGTTGGGATCTGAATGAGACAGAAGAAAGCGCGCAAGACATGGGGTGGGGGAGGTGAGGTGGGCTTTATTTAGTCAATGTGGATACAGGCCTTGATTACTAAAGCCAGGGTGGATAAT
This sequence comes from Micronycteris hirsuta, assembly GCA_004026765.1. Lineage (NCBI taxonomy): Eukaryota > Metazoa > Chordata > Mammalia > Chiroptera > Phyllostomidae > Micronycteris > Micronycteris hirsuta. Next base: position 82,956 of record PVJI01000780.1, read on the forward strand.
TCTGTTTTACTGACTTCTTGGGCTTGGTGAATCTGGCCCAGTGCTTCCACAGGTTTCGTAAATATTACAACTGATGATCTGTTCCAGACACCGGATTCATTACCCACTGCTGCTGAAAGCAGATCTGGTATCATCGCTAAGTGCATCATTTCTTTGGACATTTTATGTGCTGGTGTTTGCGCGCCTAGGAGATGGTCCCTGGGCAAGCCCCTGGCAGGTCTGCCCAAGGTTTCTCATCAGCTGCAGATTTAAAAGCTTGAGACCTTCAATAATCTGTGATCTCACACTTCATGGGGACATGATATTCTATGTGGTTTCTAAAAGATGAACATTTAACTATTACCTAATAAGTGCATAACTTTTTAACCTTTATGTATCTGAAGCATAGCTTTGAAACACATAAAGGAAAAACTGATAGAACTAAAAGAAAATACTGAAAATCTACTAACACAGTGAGAGCGCCAAAACTGCTCTCTCAGAAAACAACGGGTCCGGTAGAGAAGCGAACTAAGCATACTGATGATTTGAACAAATAAATGATCTTGATTTAATTCATAACTTTGTACCCAACCAAAAAAACAACCATTATTTAAAAAGACACAGAACATTCACAAATGAACAATTTACCTGGGAAGTACATGGCTTTGGATCACGTTTCTCACCCCCTTGGTACTCTAAATTTCCGATACCACTTTTTATCACACACCGCCTCGCAGAACTGTTATTGGTAGACGCGTCTACCTGCTCTAACTGCTTCATCATCGTTGCTGCAGGACAGAGCCTGTGTTCTTGCCTTGGCTTCCCTCACAAAGTTCAGGGCTTTGTATGAAATGGGCACTCGTTTATAAAATGGTCATCCTGACACAGGTCACTTTTAGCAATGTATCAATAACAACTTATGCTAAGTCATTCCACACTATTTGTCTTCCAATAATGTGTTACATGAGGAGTTCGTCAGAATCTATCAAATGTTATTAGACTGGAGGTCATTTAAATAGCAAGAGATCTAAAGAAACTACTTCCACATTAGAATTGCAGATGACCGAATGTCACCCTTTGCTGACCCTTGAGCCAGTGCTTCAAGATGCCTCACAAGCTTTACAGGGAATATACAGGACATCTAAGGGGAGACGAGAGGTGGGCAACTCCCTAACTGGGACACTTGAAGGCCGGCCCCATGACTGGTTATCCAGTTTAGCCCGTGGACCTAAGATATGGGTCCTCCTACAGGGACGGGTCACAAGAGGGCTTCAGCTCATTTACATTTCTTCTATCATTGATGTCTGTGTTTGTGCTGGCCACTTCCTCTTTCCCATACTTGACCTTAACTCTGCCTGTAGCAAACTTCCATAGGACCATATAGTAATAGGTTAAAAAAGTAGGAGGTGGAGGAGGTATTCATGGTTCAGTAAGTCTGGGCCACCCTGCCAGTAACACATTCCATGATGAAGACCTACCATTCGGGGCAGTCCAGGAAAGGCTTCGCAGAAAAAGAAACGTACTAACTTTGCTTAAATCCCAAACCTATTTGACCATGAAGCCCTCTGCCCCTCCTTTTTTGGGGGGGGCAGGGGGACCAAAACCTATCACTATAATTCCACAAAATCGAGGACATGGTGTCCTGAGAACTCCCTAATGCTCAGTGCCAGGAAGGGGAACTAGTTCCTCATTCCAAAGCTCATCCCCTCATGAGAAAACAAGTACATTTCTCTTTCAACCAATGTCCTTTTTCTCTCGCAGTGGTTGGCACCCCTCAACCCCTCCATCAGCTGTAACCAAGGATCTACGGTGAGGAAGTCTTCCTCTTCCGGCCCCCATGCTCCCTGCCTCCCAAGGGTGTCTAGTCTCTACACCAGCTTAAGGTATGCAAACTTCTAGATGATATTTTTAAAATTATTTAAATTGTGGTAAAATACATACAATGTACAATTTACTATCTTAACCATTTCTGAGTGCAGCTCAGGAGTATAAAGCCCATTCACCCTGTAGTGCAGCGAGCTCCGGACCCCTTCAATAGGAGATGTTTTTTTTTACAGAGGAGATGTGCCCAATACTTGGAATCAGATCTGTATATCTTTCTGAATGCCGTAATTTTGTGCTCTATTTTTGTAACCGCTATATCTAATTATTCTAACAGTTTTCACCTTTGATTATACATTAAAAAAACATTTCCATGACACCACACCTCAAAAAACAATCAGGGGATTTTGCAACAGAAGAAACCGAAGCAAAGCATCCCAATGGCTTTTGAAAAGATTCCACATCACGCTCAGCCCCTGTGCTCTGGGCCTGTGCCAGGAATTGTACGGATGGTTATATTATTAGCAATGTCTAGCTCAATACAGCAACTTATTTATTCACAATGTGAATCATTTATGCTGTAGCCACTGATTATTCTTCTATTAGCTGCCTTCCGCCCTAAGTAAGGCACTTAGAAGGCCCTGGGAACACAGCAGCAAGGTCATTTATAGGACACGTGAAGGGACATATAATGTCAATTCCTCCCCTGGCAGGTCTTCCCCATATTGTTTGTAAGATTTAGGGGTAGTAAGCCACTATATCCCAATCCCATGAAATTATTAGCTTCAAGACTACAGCCTTTGGAGGTGATGGAGAAGCAGCTACTAACCAGGGTGGGTTCAATGTGAGGTCATCCCACAACTACTCATAAAAAGGCAGTACAACTGCTCAGATAGGGATGCAAGGAACTACAGCGATGCTTACCCTCTGGAGAAGAGCCTGTCCACACAGTAGGGCCACAAGGCGCCATGACAGCAGTGCTTAGTCACAGCAAACATAGGGAGGAAAACATACCATTTGTAATCTTTGGCATTTTCACCCCACTTTCCTGTCTCCGCACTTGGCAGTCTATGGAGTTTGGCATCTGAGAGCAAGAACAGTCAAGAGGAGGACACCCCGGGCACCCCAGCAGCCAGTGCATGCCCTGGAACACTGAGGTGGCCTCCTTCTTCTCCTCAGGCAGCTCTATGCTGTGTACCTCCTGCAGCTGCTTCTCCCCAAACACTTTCATCAAAGGGCCGAGGCAGGTGAAACTCTGGCTAAGAGGGCACTGGGAGTCAAGGCAGGGGAAAATTAGGAATATCCGAATGGGCGTATACGCATACATTTTTCTTGGTGGCACTTCAAGAAGGTAGTCTTGAAGCGGACTCTCTCTCACACACACATGTCATGACCACAGAAAAAAATAATGCACTCCAGTTCCTCTAGGGTCAACAAACTATGCAAAATAGGTTCTGCTTTTTCAAAAGTTTTCATAAATTAACACTGCTTAATCAGTATTACTAATTAAAGTTAGAAGAATTAAAAAAACAAAAGAATTTGAAGTCAGTTGATTCCTTCTGTTTACACCTCCAGACTTAGGTTTTCAGTGGCACGTCTCTCTAGAATTCTCTTGCTTTCCCAGCTCAATTTGATTAAGTGGTACCAATGGCACATGCTGGCTTGCTTCCCTAGTGAGGTGGGTAACAGATTAGTAGATTGTTATTTTATATTGATGTACTATATATATTTCTGTAGACTTTCCCAGACACTTGCTACTCTGAGAACTAGAGGTTGGCAGTTCACTTATATACCCCAAACAATTTCAGAACAATTTAATTTTTTTTAAATATCTATTTATTGAACTTATTGGGGTGACATTGGCTAATAAAATTTCAGGACACTTTAGAGGTGTCTAGCATGGTTTTTCTTTGAGGAGAGGGGTTCTCTGATAACATGCAATTTACGTGTATTTTTTAAGATTTTTGTTTTTATATTTATTTATTTAGTTATTTTTATTTATAGATAGAGGAGAAGAGAGGGAGAAAGAGAGGGAGAGAAACATCAATGTGTGGTTGCCTCTCACGCAACCCCTACTGGGGACCTGGCCCACAACCCAGGCATGTGCCCTGACTGGGAACCGAACCAGTGACCCTTTGTTTCACAGGCTGGCGCTCAATCCACTGAGACACACCAGCCAGGGCAGCAATGTACATTTAGAATAAAGAATTGTTTTGGAAATACAGGGGTACTTTTTCCTTCAGGGGTATTGGAAAGAGAAAGCTCAGGATACCTTGAACTGCCTGAGACAAGGATATTCTGAGGGGAGTCCAGGGCAACCACTAAGATGAAGAAGGCCATTAGATTACCTTTTTCGCTGTTGTTTTAATTAGTTCCAGAAGACTAAAAAGGTTCCTTCCAGCCCAGCTGCCTGTTTTTGTGAAAGAGTAAAATGAGCCTCAAGATGGGGGCTGACCAGCACAGGCTCACCCCTCCCAGGCACCAGGGACAAGGCGGTGCCAGTGCCGGTCTGCACTGTTACCAGTGGGGGTGGGGAAGGGCGGGGATGGGACTTCTGAAGGAGGAAATTAGTTCATTCATTCTTCCAGCAAACATTGAGCTTCTTTTATATGTCTGGCTTTTTCTAGAGTATATAGCAACAAACAAAACATTCAGAGACCCCGGCTCTCAGGGAGTTTATACTTGAGTGGGCACCTATTTTGAAAAAGCGGTCCCTCAGGCATGCAACACGCTAACTTTAAATCAACAAGTGATTTTCAGAAGATATTCTGTGCACAATTTATATGGTCACAGCAGTGGAAGAACAACAAAAATATTTCCTCCCAAACTAGATCATGGTTTCAGAAACAAACAAAACCAGATCAGTCGCAGTAATTGAAAAGGTTGTGTACACAGGAATACAGATCAGCAATCACGGAAGAACTAAGTAGAATTCTGGACTCCAGCAAAAGCAGGCAGGCCGTGTGAGGCCCTCTCCCAATGGAACCCACGCCCCTCGGGCAAAATCAGGACTAGACAATCCTGAGCCCTGTCCTGCCATCCCTTCCCTTATTTTCTATAGCTCATTCCACAGCAAACAGAATATCTGCTTTTTTATTTTATTCTGGGAAAACATAATGAAGTACCATAGCTATGTAACCTAACAATATGCCGCTTCTTTCTTCGTAGATAGAAGCATGCATCTTGCTGATGAACAGACAAGTCTATAAACTCATTTACAGAGAAGATAATCATTTATTAAAAAATGATTACTCTTGACCTGGCTGGTGTAGCTCAGTAGATTGAGCACAGGTTGGGAACCAGAGGGTCCCGGTTCAATTCCCAGTCGGGGCACATGCCTGGGTTGTGGGCCAGGTCCCCAGTGAGGTCCCCATGTGAGAGGCAACCATACATTGCTCTTTCTCCCTCCCTTCTCCTCTCTCTAAAAATAAATAAAATCTTAAAAAAAAAATGATTACTCTTTTTCAAAAAAAAGTGTTCCAGTGACCGAATCTGTCATGTATGTACAGTAAGTCTGTGGCCCAGTGAGGATGACATTCTTGGGTTCCATGCACTTTGGCCCCTTCTTCCATTAAAAAAAAAGTTAAAAATTATGTTTTATGACTGTACTGGTATAAAGAAAAATATAATCCAGGCTAGGTTCATTATGATATATTCACTATTACTATATTCATTTTATCCTGCTTCGGAAAGAAATGACAATTAAAACGTTTTCGTGGCCACTAAAAGCATCTCAGACCCTGGGCACTGTGCCTAATGGATAAGTCAACTCTGAACCACAGACTCTTAATGTTTATGCTACCCAGCGCTGTAGCCATGAGTTAGGCAAAAGGTCTCCTGGGACTTTCTTGCCAGTAATGACGATCTGCAGTAAGCAAACCATTGTTTTACCAGTTAACCAAACACCAGTAACTCTGAACTCTGACACAAGCAAAGTCATCTTTACACCATTAAAATGCCATTTGTCTTTGTAATAACTCCGAGTATTTCAAGAAGAATAATGCAGTGTATCAAATATTTATGATTCCAGTAAAGCATTATTATTTTGCTAGTTGAAGGCAAAAAAGCTCTAATCCATTGTAACACTTAGGCTTTTAATTTTGTTTTTATTTTACTGTTCGTTTAAACAAAAAGACCTGTATGCAAAACTGAAAATATGAACTCGTGAGTAACCAGTGATAACGCTACACCTACCTGACTGAGTTCCCTTGTCTATTCCTGTCGTTCCAGGAAGCGTTCAATATGTAATCAAGCAACGTCAGTTCAACATTCCAGGTCTTGACAAGCAGCTTATCATGTGGTCACAGTACGAAAAATTAAAGTATTTGGGAAAGAGAGTAAACTAATCACCTAGACTTAAAAAAAGGGGACCTACCCTCTTCCTCCCTTCGCCTTTTATCGTTCATTGCGGCTTTTCGAATACTACCACCACAAAATTGGATTGAGATTTTAGATCTTGAAGAAAAAGAGGAAGTTAAAAGAGGACTAGAAGAACTTTTCTGGCCAATGAGGAGCATTTGCAATACTACCTAAAGACTGACTAACTAGAAAGCCAACAGAAGAAATGACCCCAAACTGGGTCACTCTATCGTTTCCTCTTCCTGATTCCATTTTTTTCCTTCACATGTGTCTTTCGATGTATACATTTTCTATCATGACTCGTCCTGTAGTTAGAGCATTTGTTACTCTCTTACGAAACAGTTAAAAGCAAGAAAAACTGTGCCTACAGTATACTTATATTTACAAAAATAACTAAAAAAACCCAAACTTTGAATATGTTAATTTTTTAATGTGGCTCATACTCAATGGCAAAAAATGAAAATGGCTTACTTTTATAGCTGAAGGAAGACTTTCTGGTGTAGTCACCCAGAGACTCCTAATATCCGTCTTCACCTGTAGTGGAAACACACAAAAAAAAATTGCTGAAAGTGAAAACTTTAAGTATTACTTTTCCACATGGATGAGAATCAGGGCTCACTTTAAGTAGCAAATGGAAGATTGGATTCAAAAAGGCCAAAATTTTCCCAGGAAAATAACACATCTATGTTATTAGTCTATAATAGATCTAATATAATAATCATAACAATTCATCATTTAAAAACAAAAAAAAATAATAGGGTATGATATTAGAAAGTTACTGATGTCCCATTTTTGACTTTCTCCTTCCCTTGACATACTCAGAAAGCTCAAAAGAAACTTGAACTTTCAATAGCACTTAATAACTAAGTTCATTGACTTGCCAGAAGAATTTACCCTACCTGGAGGAACAAAAGCCCAAGGAGTGGAAAGAAAATGGACTATTTCACTCAGTCTCCACCATAGTATCCCTGCTTCCCAAACACAAGTCCTCCACAGCAAGGGAACAACTCTCTACGGCCATGGCTACGCTATGACTGAGTGCTTCTCTGTGGTTGTATCCCATAATTCCTCTCATCTTACATCTTCGCAAAGTTGCTGGGCAGGGGGTTAGATGTTCATGATGGAGATGCTTACATCTGGTAAAATTTGGGATTGCTGTTTTTTAGTAGCTATTTTTAAAAGGAAGGAACCACAGATATTTTAATGTTTTTTAGACTTCTAAAGGGAAAAAAAACCAAATGTGACTAGAAATTTATCAGCTGGGTATCTTCATGAAAAATGTTACTCAAAAAAATTCCAGTTGCTGAGGGGTAAATCAAATAAAAAGTTAAGAGTGAAAAAGTGATCACAGAGTAGTAGGGCTGATGGAGAGCATTAAAAGCAGGGAAAGAAGAACTAAAGTAGGCTAGTTACTCTAACTATAGATCAAATTGAGTGTGAACTTCCAAAATTTTTGAGGAAAATGTAATTAAAAACTTTAGTATAATAACTAGCCCCATCTAAGTCTGAAACCCTGGATCATGTTATTAAAACCAGAGGCATGAGTTGGGGGCAGGGGTACATGGTAAAAGGGAGCTGGCTGCATTTGTATATGGGGAGTAAAGAATAGAGTTTCATTTGTAATGCTACTTCTTTTTATTGTCATTTGAGAGAACAAAGAAATGAACTAAATATCTAAACTTGGTAAAGTTGAAAAACAATAATAACTATAATCTAGAAAAAGTGGAAGTAAAAATAAAAGCAGTGATTTTTGTACTCAGATATTTAAAAAGCAGTTGCTGGTTAATTATACAATGAAATACCCTGTAGACAGATATCAGGCAAATCTAGTCATACAATCTAACACGAAACCAGAATTGTTAGAGGAATATATTATGGATATGGAAGAGATTAAAAAATTAAGAGTGCTATTTAAAAATATCATTGTGAGTAAATTTGGACATCTCAATGGAAAGAGTCTTCTATGGTGGTATTTAATTACTAAAATGGAACCAAAAATATAAAACCTTAAAAACTAATGAATGTGGTTTACTTCAAGAATTAGATTATCCCAAAACTATATAAAGAGCTTTCAGGATCTGAATGACTGAGGCTTCCAGTTTGTGTGATGGAGTTATTCCAAGACTGATAAACAAATGTGCTAAGCCGTGATAAGTCACAAAGAGAGAAAAAGAAAATGTAAGAGGCTTGTTTGACTTAAATAAGATAGAAGGGTACTAAATAAAGTGCTCAGGAAACTCAATTTTAGTATAGTAAAATAGTGGTACAACAATATATACTGGGCTTATTCTAGAAACATTCTATAAGTAGATCTATTATGCGCTGGCGGTAGCTCACAAGAGAGCAACGCGTATTCATATTTTCCACGATGCCAAAATGACACGCGATAAACTCAGTACCGATATCTGATAACCTCTCAGCAGCCTAGAAATAGATCACTTACTATGATTTTTTTTAAAAAAGGTTCAAAACCAACCGATATTTTTATTAAAAAGTCAGGACAAAATAAAAGAAGCTCACAATGCAATAGTGAGTGGAAACGAACAAACTGAATTACCACTATCCGCAGGTGACAAGTTTGAATACCTAGAAAACTCAAGAGAAATCTCTAAAAAAGACCCAACTGGAAATAGTAAAGGTACTGTGAGATGGTTTGAGAAAACAACAGGTAAAAAGCAATGCTTTTTGTCCAGTGGCAGCAATGCCCAGTCACAAACAAATGAAAATGGAGACAGTCTAAAAGTAGATCATAGTCAACAAAATTATGCTTATAAATGAGGGATTTATATACAAAATATTTAAGGAAATCTTTAGGATACTGCCTTCCTCATGAGGCATGATGAAAAGTACAAATGCACTTTCACAAAAAGGGAGGAGGGAAGCATCATATAGCCAGGAAATTCAATACGAGGTAAACCAATGAATTTATATTTCTGGGCTGTGGAAAGTGAACTACCATTATAGGAATAAGAGAACAGCAAGAGAGCTTTTACAATCAGTGATGCTTATTTATAGGTGAATAGTTGAGGACCCCAGAGGCTGTTCTATAAATTCAGGATAGGATTAAAAAAAATTGATTATCCGGCCTGAAGTGCAAAATCCACTAACACGTTATACTTAGGACATCGCATAAAAATAGAATTTTATGTTTAAAAAAATCCACCTTGAAGGTTGGGCATGTGTTATAAATATCCATTGATTATTTTTGTGAGAAGAAAATGCTGGCTGCACCTCACTGACTCGTGGCAAAACCGGTCACGTTTTATTGCTTTTGGCCACAGAACAATGCGAGACTTACAGTCTGGAGTGGAGGCAATGTAATGTTTAAAATAAGTTATACAGGCAAAACACAACTAGTGTGCTTTCAAGAATAAAAATAAATGAAATGTCAGGGTTGGCTTTGTAAAAAGGAGACACAAATCCAATATGTCACCATGTCCTTTCAACTACCCCATCTAAAATAAGCTTATTCTTAATTTTAGACAACAGCGTGCAGAGAGAGACTAACAGCTTCGTGTCCCTAAAAATAACTATGGGATCAATTCTAGTTATTCCAAAATGAATGTTAACAAAAATTGCCCACAGAAGAGATCAAAATAAAAGGCTTGTTAGCTTTGGAGGACCACCATACTCAGGAATGGGATAAACACAGCTTTTAATGGCCTGAATTAGGTGATATTTAAACAAAGAATGATTTAAAAATCATGTCTGACTTTTAAAAACCCACTTCTTATGATAAGAACTATGAAAAAAAAAAACAAAGTATAACTATCTTACCTAAAATGTCAATTATCTGAAATACAGGAGCCCTAAAGATTTGTTTATAAGCACACAAACTTTGTTCTCTTTATTTCTTGGGTAAAACACATGAAATTCATAGAAGAAACCAAGCGAGGGTAGAAAGCCACACAAGGAGTTACGAGAAATCACAGGACTTGAGACCAGTGTAAACTATAATATAGTTAATAGTAACACTGCCAAGGCACAGTAAATCTCTGAATGTTCCCCCATAAAAGAGATGGTCAAGTAGACAAAACGAAGTATTTTGGAAGGGATACACAATTTGATCATGTTCATCCAAAAGGCATCTCTGTATTTGGACTGGGGTCCTGCTTCTGCGCCACACCTGCCACGCTGGGTGGCGCCTCATTCTGCTTTGGGATGCTAGGTGACTTAGGACTCTAGGTCCACTGTGCCACAGACACCACGTTCTGGCTTCCACCTATCCTTCTTTAAGCGGCCTCATTTCCTTCCTGGACCAGAAGCAATTAACAACAGCTAGTGTAATACAAACCTTCTTAAACTGGCTGCTGAAAGCAGGCAGAGTAATAGCATCTGTCATTTCAGAAGGCCCACGTCCATCCACCCTCCTGGCAACTGGACTAGCGTTTTCCTCTTCTCTCCCTCCTCCCAGCCCATTTACTTTGAATGACATTAATCAGGCTAAGCCATTCATCATGTTTTACTCCTCTAACTACTTTGATTGGTTCATGGATAGGCACATGGCTCAAGCCAGACCAATCAGGGCCAATGAAACCTAATTTGGGGTATTTTATTAAAATTACTGGGAAAACACACCCTTTCCTGTTCCTACTAGACACAAATAAGAGAGGACTTAGAGGCAAGAGCTGCTGCAGCCCTCTTGCAAACATGTGGGGCCTGAAATGAGCCAACATGGAGGAATCTCACACTAATTATTCTATGCTTTTGAGCCCAAAACTAGACATACAAGCTCCAATATGACCTACTTTTGTCCACTCAATATTATGTATGTGAGATTCCTCCATATTGCTTTGTTAATTAGGTAGTGCCATTGTTTGCCCTGATGGACAGCATTTCATTGGATACTTTGTGATATGAGTGTTTATATGCTCCGCTGTTGAACTTTTAGACTATTTCCATTTGTCCCCCCATTACAAGCAATGTTGCACTTTGCCCTGATATCAGGTTTCTACCTTGTATTTACTTGAATTGGAACTGCTGATTTGTTCGTCATACACATGTTGAAATTTATTGGTCTATGACAACTTTTTTTTAAGAGTAATTGTACCAAATTAAAACTCCACCCATGGAATACGAGAGTTCATTTTGCTCCACATTACGGCCAACCTGATACTATAAAATTTTTGCCAAAATCCCATTGTCTACACTCCTGTAGCTTTATAACAATGTACGAGGTCTGTCCAGAAGGTGTTCAGCCATGTACTATGAAAAAGAGACATTTATTGAAGAAGATACAAGATACAAGAAACATTGTATATAGGAAAATGATGCTTTAGTCCCCTTCAAAGTAGGTACCTTGGGACCTCACACAGTTCTTCCAATCACCATCAGCTGCCCCCTTACATTTTCCTGAATCTCATCAACAGTCTGAAATCTCTTTCCTTTCAAAGGGGAGGAAAAGTTTGGGGAAAAGCCAAATCTAGTCTGGAGAGGGGCTGAGTCACCTGGGTGATTTGATGTTTCGCCAAAAAACTCTGCATGAGACATGATGCATGAGCAGTCATATTGTTATGATGAAGCTGCCAATCATCAGTTGCCCTTAGCTGTAGCCTTCTGAATCATCCGAATAGTTTCCTTGGAATAGTTCAAGTTTAATGAAAAATTTGATGCAGATTCGTAGCTCTACTCACTCAGTCATTTTGAATGCAATGGCCACACAGGACACATGCTCACTCAACAGCATCTACTGCCCCCACTGACTAGTACAGTGAAGTCGTCATTGTTCACACATACACATTCCAGTCCACTCTTCTTGGCTGCCAGGTTACATCAATGTTGTGCAAACCATTCTCGTTATATTAACAATGGTTCAAATTTTCTGGACAGACCTCATAAATAACATCTCTAAATCCTCCTACCTGTTTCTTCTTCTGGATTCTTTTGGCTATTCCTGGATCTTTGTTCTGTAAAAAATTTAGAATCAGCCTAAGATCCACCAAATACATGTTGGAATTTGGTTGGGACTGCATTGGATCTATATTTGAAAGAATTGACATGTTTATATTAATGAAATTATCTATGAATATATGTTATCCCCTTTCCATTTTTAGGTCTTTAGAAGTATCTTTCAATAAAATCAGCTATTCCATTTTTTATATAAAAGTCTCACAGATCTTTCATTAGATATATTTTTAAGAACCTTAATTTTGTTATTACTGGAGAAGATACCTTTCAAAAGGGTATCCTGCTTTTTCTAGAGAGGTCGTTAAAAAATTATATTTGGAAATATAAAGAAAAGTTGCAAAAATGAGAGTATAAATACTCGCAAGTTCTTTCTTGTCAAAAGTTGATTGATTTTGTTAGTCCTTTCCTGTACTAACAAAGGTGCTGGATGCTAAGAGAATGCGTAACTGTTCCGATAGAAACCAGAAAACCCACCACGTTCACAAGAAACTGACTGAGCAAGCTTGTGGGGAGGACAGAATTTAAGTTAGCAAACATTTTAGAATGAGAATATCAAACAATCACAAGATTTTCCCATTCATACAGGTGATGACTTAAGTATCGCAGACTCAGTATTTATTCATTAGTTCAACGAGTATTTAGGACCCGTTATGTGGAGACACACATTTCTCTTCTCATAGAGACCTCCAAACACAGACACTCTACAGCTTTTCTTGCAAAATCAAGTCAATTCCTACTTGTAATTTTGTATTTCTAATTGACCAGTTTGTGTTGCAAAAGAAAAGCAGTAGGTCTCAACCACTTAAAAAAAAAAAAAACCCAAAATACAAGCCCTAGAATTTGGAAGTGGAGACTATGGAGAAGTGGTACAAATCTTTCAATAGCTAGTATTCATTGGTTTCCTAGCCAGTAAAAATACTAGTTTTACCCATAATTTGATTAAATTACATAGTGAATGCCTGATATGTGCCAGGCACTATGCCAGGCACGGGGTTACAGAGTGAGTAAATCATGGTGTCTCTGAGAAATGCATCTCATGTTACAAAATGAATGGATGTGTTCTTGGAAAAACTACGTACATCAGCAATTTTTAGTAAGTTGAATTTTTTTCATTGGCCTTTTAATAGATATACTGGGAAAATCTGTCAAAGTGAAGGTACTACCTACTCAATCCTGATGTTATATAGGTTTTGCACATTTCATCAGGCACTGACTGAATGCCACACATAAATAAAATTTATGAAATGAGTTGAGTTTTTAAGACAAGTTCAGTTCTTAGTTTGTATCAGTTCCTGGGTTCCAGAGGTTCACACACCAATACTAGATAGAACTGACTGAAGTTCTTTATTTTTTATTAAGGTATGTTAGTCCAGTCCTGGATGCTTCCCAAATGTCGGCTATATTTCATAGTGAATTGGCTGCGAATTTTTAAAAAATGAAACCCAAAGCAGCTAGACAACACAGACACTGCACACCAGATTTTGATGGTCTAGACCTCAGAATCTCCCATTTCCTCTTTATTTTTTTAAGAGACTACCAGTTGGCATAATTACTTGACAAAGTATTGTTAATTCTAATACTTAGTCAGAGATATTAGAAGTTCCAGCAGGTGACTCTGTATGTCCCTTTCGTTTTTGTTCTTAAAAACAAACATAAAAGCAAAGTGGGCCTTGTAATAAGAAAAGCTGGCTAGATAGAACTGGGAATTTCAATACCTTTTTTCTTTATTTTTCAATGTTGGAGATGCACTGGGCAAAAAAGTGAAGGGGAGAATGTTTTTTGAATGAATGATGTGCATTCAGGTGCTGTTAAAGGCACTAGAATTACAAAGAAAAACCCCAAGCCTCTGCTCAAGACAGCAGGCTCTGAAGGAAGGTGGGTAGACCAGTGAACAGATGGTAGCTGGATTACAAGTGCTATAATGCAGCTATCAACACCTCCCTAACTCTCTTCCCTATCACTCAAGCAACCCGTGCCACTCCCAAAATGCCTGGAATGCATCCAACATCAGAGCACCAAACTATGTACCTGGCATGGGTGGGGAGGACCCAGGAGTGACTAGGACAGAGTACTTCCCCTTAGGGAACCTGTGCCCAGTGGGATCGGGGTGGGGGTTCTGGGGGGTGTCAGAGAGTTAGCTAGCAACAATGCCGAGAGGCAGCTTCAGTGGTGCAGTGTGTACTTGAATGCATCAAAAGAACACAATTCTTTCCTGGCTCGTGTGGCTCATGGATTGAGCACCAATCTGTGAACCAAAATATTGCTGGTTCAATTCCCTGTTGGGGCACATGCCTAGGTTGCGGGCCAGGACCGATCAATATTTCTCTTTCTGCCTCTCTTCCCCTCTCTCTAAAAATAAAGAAATAAATAAAATAGTTTTTAACAAAAGAACACAACTTTTGTGTTCTTGAAATTGGGGGCTTAATATTGAAACTGGGGACTTAGTAACACACCAGTAGGGGAACATTATGGGTAAGGCAAGACTTTCCAAAGATCCTCAAGTCTAGATATAAATAAGGAGAAGAAAGGTAACTATGAAAGTTAAGGTTTTTAGCAAATTCTGTACTTAATAAGTTGGAGGCAGCCACAGAAATGGACAGACATTTCTAAACAAGAAAATTTTATAAGCAGCACCTCTTATAGATTGGAGTCCAAGATCTTCCTTCAAACTAGATTAATAATATTAAGCAATTCAGATGTGTTAGCAAGTAGCAAAAGTGAACAATGTTAATTAGTAAAGTGAAACTCCCTAAAATGACCAGAACTCAGATGGTTGTCGTTTTTGAAGTTGGCATGTCTCATAAGCACAATAGACTTTAGTAAAGGGAAACAGAAGATGCCGTGTTTCTTTTCCTAGTTATGTAATAATCCAACGTTTTGGGACATAGCTTTAGAAATCTGAACTTGTGATTGCCTGTTTATTTAATGGTGAAGTACTGATTTTTTTTTAATCAGTCTTCTAAAAAAATTTTTTAAAACAGGCTTCTGTAAAAACACTACTTTTATTCAGGCAACATATGGAAAAAACTGTTACATCACTTTAGAATGTTATATTTAGAAAGGTAATTTCCTTTCACTGAAGGAATTTTTTTTTCAACCTTTCCACATCAGTCAAGTAAAACAGGCTTTGACATATCAGTTTTTAAGGAATGAACTACCAACTGTAACACAGAGTTTTTATTTAACATTCATCTTGAGGATATTTCAATGAGCTTTCAGGTTAGGGGGAAAGAAAACATAAATATGGAGTGCGGACTTCCAATAAAACATTTTACAGTTCTTAGGGAACAGTGATTTATTCATCTGCATGTTCTCCACCATCACAGCAACTACTACTTCCTGGAAATCTTTGGTTTTGCTAATGCGGTCTGTTTTTACTTCTGAAAAGAGGGGAAACACTAAAATTGAATTATGTCGCCCACGAGGAAAGTAGGAGGGTGATAACTGAGGGAGGCAAAGAAACCTTGTCATTTTAAATCTGTCCTTGGAAAAACGATTTTTCTTTTTATTAAACATGTCATTAGCACGTGTAGTTGTGCTTGCACATTTATTTTTCTGATGTCAAAGGTTCAAACTCAATGTGAATGCCATTTAAAAAAAATAGTTCAAGGAGTCCAAACTTAACAGACCATCTTTTCTGTGTGATGTTCTTGGTTTCCTTCACAGACAACGACCAGGATTTTCTTCTACCTTGCAAGTTCAGATGATCTCAAACATGGTTTATTTATTTAATAGTTCATTTCACTTAAAATAAATAGGCGGGGTTCTAGGTTCTAACACCATGAGCAGATTAATATTTCTTCAGATTCAGTTTATGTGCATTTTTTAGCCCAGATCCTTGAGTATAAAACTCCAGGACAAAGGGTGGGGTTTTGTCGTGCATGGGGGGTGCCAGAGAGAACACATCTCCACAGATGTCACTATAAAACTGTAATACGGTCCCTACAAAACAGCGAAGCATCATACCTCCTCCCATAAAATTAGAATTGTGCTTTGTAACCTTAATGTTCAGCATGCACAGATACTTAGCATCTGTGTCCCCCATTAGCCCACATGTGGCTCCATTTCTTTTATGCACGACTGGCGTGTCCAATGCTCAGCACACGGCAGCTGCTTACAAATAATTATTCAACGAATAACTGTGTGCAATGTGCCCACTGGATAGGTATCTAAAAGGAGTTTTAAATAGGAGAGTCCAGATGATATATAAATGTTGACAGGACGGATCTTCCAGAAAAGAAGGGTTTGAAAATCTTGGAATATGAAAAACCATCAAGAGTATCCCCGAAAAAGACAGGAGGACTTGGACCCAGGACCCAGGACCCCATGTAAAATAAGGTTGGGCATTTTCACTGGTACGACAAGGGGCAGGCAGATGATGGTCGTCAGATTTGATGGCAGGCAGGGGCTAGTGTGTTCCTGGGTGATTTCTGTTTTCTCTGGGAAGTAACTGACGAGGTCCTCTTCTGCAGGTGGTGGGCAAGAAGAATGTGAGGTGGGAAAGGTTAAGGAAAGCTAGACTTGAGTCACCTGGAAGAGGCAGGCATTGGCTGACTAGAGAAAACTAGTAAGCCTGTAAATATCACACTCTGTGTCATCAACCACCAGGTGGTAGATCCTTAGGTGGGACATAGGCCTGGGCATGCACTCAGCAGAGAGCAGGGAGGACAGGTGAGTGGTTGGTGTCACAAGAAGAGCCTTGGTTTTAGAGGCAGGAGACGTGGTACAAGCCCGAGCTCTGCTAGAAATGAGTTATCTGACTTGCAGGAATCACTTCCCTCTTCGGGCCTTAGGTTTTGCCATTTATAAACTGACAGCGTTTCTTAAGAATCTCCAATGTCCCCTCTAGCTCTAAAAGGGTTAAGTCGTTCTAAAATACCCAGTAAATTAGTTTAATGGCAGCACAATTCATACAGACTAAAAGCTTAGAATTAGACAGGAATGACTTTTACTGACTTAGTCCATAGCTTCATCACTTTCTGACATGGATCACATCACAACCTCCCCTCCGGTCAGACTCCAATCCTACTTCCATCCTGTCCTCTGCACGACAAGTGTCCTCTGCATGACAAGTGTGATCGCGTGACTTCTTCGCCTCAGTCCTTCCAAAGGTCCCGCCCCCACAGCTGTCTGGATGAACCCAGACTCCTCAGCCCAGCCCAGAAAACCCTTTGTCATTGGTTTCTTTACTGAAATTCCAACTTGCAAAATTGTTTGTTTTTTTTAAAGAAGAGAAGCATTTTCCCTATGAAAGCATAAATAAAATAAGGGTGTTCTAATCCTCTAAACATACCTGTCACAGAGGTTTGGTCCGAGCACTTCTCAGTAGCAGCAGTGAGAATTCGGTGGCTGAGATGAAACACACTGAAGTGAATTCCTTTCACTTTTCAAGGGGAGTACAATATAGGTTAAAGCCTTCTCAAAAGAAATGGGCTTTCCAGAGGAAGTGAAGAAAGAATATAAATAACATCAGCCCATTCATTAAAAGAATGGTATTCAATGATGTTTACACAAGTGGTTCTCACTCTTTAAACTTAAGTCTAAATATATTTTAAAAGCTCTATGTAAAGTAGTAATTTACTGAAGCCAAACCACAAAGAAATCTCAAGAATGTATCCAGGTTATATGATTCTGTCCCCTGCTACATAAAGAGAATTTTAACAGTTTCTGTTTTGGCCATCTACTGACTAATTGCTACTTAGGAGAATTTTGAGAAATAATTTGAAAAAGTAAGTTTCGGTCCAATTAAGTTTCCAGATAAGAGATAGAAATGTAAACCCCTAACCATTGATAAGCCATTTTTATACTCGGGGTACCTGGCCGGGGTAACCTCCACCTGGTCACCTGACCTCCCCATCTTCTCTCTCCCGTGCCTAGGAATTTTCTTGTCCTCTTGACACCCTTTTTTGCCCCCATTTTAGGAACCCTACTGTAGCTGTGGTGACCCTCAGCAAGAGAGAGGGAGGGGCAATGATATGAAAGGTTTAAGCAAGGGTCAATGAAAGTTAAGATGAAGGGGAGACTGCTTCCGGCTAAGCAGGCGTCCCAGAACCTTCTTCTGTGTAAGTGGAGTTGAGGGGCAATGAAGGGAGGGTTGGGAGAGGGAAGGAAAGACATGCAAAATCAGTGGGAGAACACAAGAAGGTAAACAAGACTAAGTTGTTCCAAGGAACCAAGATAGGTAACTTAGTTGGAGCTGGGGTTTGGGTGGAAAACAGCAATAATGCATTCTATCTAAATATCAAAGAAGTGTTGAATCTTGGAAAAGAAAAATTCTGAGCCATCCAAGAAGATCATCTGTCAAGATCATCATCGTCAAGAACGATTCTTTCTTAAGGTCTGAAATAGCCATAGATACTCACAATCCTTTCATGGAAAAAAGATCAAGAACAGGAAAGTTCTCAGATTATTAAACAAATCAGTTACAAACCAGAAAAGCCAATGGACTAAATAACAGAATTTACATGGATAAAAACTCATTTGGTGGGCTTCAAAATTTAAGCCAAGAAAATCTCCAGTACAAATAGCAAATAAACAAAGGGAAGGAAAATAGGAAAGATGTGGAGAATGAGTTCCAAAAGATCCAAAATTCATCGACTGGAGTTCTAGGTAAAGAGAGTAAATATTAGTAAGGGGGAAATATCCTGAACTAGTGGAGACTTCAGAGCAATTAGCCACCCCCCCAAAAAGGGATTAATAAAAAAAGATCATTGGTGAAATAGTAGAACTAAAGATAAAGCAGAAATTCCTCAAAGCTTCAAAGAAGTAGACCAATGGAGAGACGGGCATGCGTGTGCACACACACACACAATCACCTGAGTGTTAGGAGTCAGTCCAGCACCAGACTTACAGACTGCACTACTCTGAGGTGTCAGAGAAGCAGTGCCTTCCAAGTGAAGGAACTATCACTTCCAATCCAGACTGAAATTACCAACCAAGTGTGAAGGTAAAAGCAGACGTTTCAAACATGTAGTAACAGAGCTTACCATCCGTGCATGCATCTTATATATAAAAAGTTTCTCCAAGGGGCTGGTCTGCCAAGTGAAAACAGGAATTTAAGGAAGAGAACAACATGGAATGAAAAGATTGCAGAGGCCAAAGGTAAAGCAAAAGTAGAGGAGTGTCTATAAGGAAATGAAACCGTTGGGAAAATCTCCTTAAAGCAGCAAAATTCAGTGATCCAGGATGGAATTTCTTTCTCGATGGATCTAATTCTATTGCATGGCTTCCCAGTGAATAATATTGGCAGAATGGCTTTTGATTTTTAGAAACAATCTCTAGACCAAACAAACATTTATAGTTACTCAGGAACAATAAATATAACAGAAGTATTAAACCACACTACTGTAAAAATTAGAGTCCAACACCCTGGGAGGTTCTAGGTAGCGGCCAAGGCTCCTGAGACCTCGGGGGTTCCCGGATGGGGGACTTTCGGCGCTGAGACTGGGAAAGTCCTGGGGAAACCGGGACTGGTCACAGGGAGAAGAGGTGGGTGAAGGGTGCCAGTGTCCTCGCCGTGCAGAGCAGAGGCCCTGCAGATGCTTCAGGGAAGAAGCAACGTGGTGACAGTCCACATGAGGACAGCGACCGCCAGGACGGCTCCACCTGAGGAACGAGGTTTTATGTCTGATTTCATCCCCTTTCAAACAGTTTAGCGTTTTAAAACAGTACCTCCATCTGGAGTAGAGTCAGTCAACTCTTATTTGTGAGGTGTCTCACGTCTAACGAAGAGCAGGTTTCAAAATGAGAAAAACCTAAGGGTCCAAACGTAGGAAGCGAATAAAAAATGACTAAGCTAGGGACTTTTATCTCAACTGTGATTTGAAAGCAAGAGTATCAACAACAACAAGGACAGGAAGGTCTGTTCCCTTTGTCTGGGGGCGATGTCTGTACTCTCGTGAAGAATGGATGGTCACAGGAAAGGACAGGCGGAAGTCCTCAGTGAACCAAAACACAGGGCGACGGAGCCAAGTCAGTCACATGCAGGCCATTCAGTGCTGCACCGGGGAAAGCAGAGCGGCCTGGTCCCTCCACGTCACAGCTGCTCACAGACACACCGCTTCCTCTCTGTCTGCGTGACTAGTTACATATACCACACACTGTCTGTTATGATACATGCATAACATGTAACACATTGTACACAATACAACATATAACTGTATTTAATAAGTAATAAGTATAACAACTAATATGTATGTATTGTATAATGTACACTGTATATAACAAAATATAATACACAATAAATAATAGACAATATAATATAAAATATGCAATATTACACACATTCTATAATATATAATGTGTGATATACATAGGACATATTACACCAACATTTCTAAAAAGTAATGGATGTCATACCATGATCTGGCTGTTTAATGCTGACATTGTACTCATACAAAAATTTTAAATAGAGCTTTTTTCATGAGCATTAACACTTTGAAGTTCGATCAATGACCTTGAAGAGGAATTCATATCTATAGATACATGGCTTTGAAAATTTTTTTGACTTTAAAGAGAACTCCAATCTCAGGTGTGCTGATCCATAGTTATTTGCACAGGAAGCCATTAACTTATCTACAAATGATAACACAACCGTGAGAGATCATAATTGTTTCATTCCCTCCAACTTAAGAATGTCCTCTGCTAACAGCCAAGAGAGATAATATTATTTTCAATGTAAAACAGGAAAAGCCCATAGTCCTGTCTTCTGTAAATCACTAACTACCGAGCACATAACCCACATCCATTACGAGTGTTGTACAGAGTGAGGAACCAGGGCCCTTGTGCATTGAGCTGCTGGATGGGAGCCTGCCAAATCGCTGCGCACCTATCAAGTTTCCTTACTTTATGACACACTTGACATTTTTAAAACATACCTGCTTCAGGATGTAGCTTCTAATTAACATGAGCATTTAAAGAGGCTAAGTTTACTTATGTGCCCTGTAAAGCTGTTCAATCAATTGTGTATCTTAAAAACCCCAAGTCTGGAAACCAAGCAATCCAAAAATACCACATTCATAACTCATTGGAAATGGATACGATTATGCCTAACATGTTTGAACCCATGAAAGGAATTTTTTAAAATGTAGCTCCAGATGAGCGGAGAGGTTGGTCCAACAAGTAAAGACAGCTGAGGTTAGAAACATTAAAAACGACAAAATTCGACCTACACAGACACACTTCCCAATTCTTCTGAACTACAAATTACCTATGGCTGATCCACAAATGCCAAAAGAAAAGCCAACAGAGCTATGATTCCTTAAAAATGTCTGTCCATAGCTTTTCTGTTTTTTGTTTCATTTTGATTACAAGACTCCTAAAATTCCTATTCAATTATTTCAGGGCATTGAAAACATTTCAATGTCATTTATTAAAAGCAAAACTTGCAGTGCATAAGTCTCCACAACTCCCCCAAACAGAATGTTTAAAAAGGAATGAAAGTGGCAATTAACTTGCTCTCCAGGAAACTAACTGAAATGTATTCAGGTAAACTTAGCGAAATAATATAAAATAATTGTGTGGGATTCAAAGTATTCTGTTATAAGCCCTTTCTGGGTAGGAATCCTATCTGGTTCCCAGTGACAAGCTCTATTGAATATTCAAATTAAACAAGTTTGAGAGGAAATTAATTTTCCAGGGGAAGAGTCACTCAACTTCTTTAAAACTTGGGTCATTTTATGTTTCTGCATCAAAAAAAAAAATTCTTTTTGTCTCCAAATTCTTCTTGGAAGGGAAACATCCTAAAAATTCCTACCCACCCTACCCCAAAGTCAGTAACAAACCGCAGAACTTACAATTCTCAGGCAAAGACGCTGGTGTTTGTAATAATCCCAAAGCACAGAAATGATGATGCACCTCTAAGCATTCACTGTATTTCCTCGAAATAAAGATTTATTGTTCAAGTGCTTTATTACTTCATGACTTTAATGGGTTTCTCCCAGAATTAGGCTTAAGAGTTTAGAGTTGAAAGTTAAAATTTCCCATATGTCTGAAATTAAGCCATTTGATCTAGTCATGGAGAGATTGATTTATTCTTTCAGTTAAAATATTTAAAATGCTTATTTCTAGTCACTTCATTAAAAAGGAAAGCTTTATCGCAGAGCTAAGTTTCAGGCCTCTATGCATTTTTCAGGTCAGCCTTGAGTGAGGTTCAAGTACAGAAGTCAGCATGGCAACAGACAGCTCCCTCAGGGCACACTAGGTGCCTTGTGAGCCTCCCATCCTTCTTCTGTCCAACCACTTAAAATGTCATCAGTTCCATCAAGGTTTTCTAGACTGCCTGAGCCCTAGTACCCTTGAGTCCTTCACTACACTATCATTTTCGTTTTTATTATTCTCTACCGTGGAGAATGGTCACTTGTGGTCACTTGATCACACACTTTGTTTTTATTTAAAAGGCATGTCTACCTTTCCTCCTAAACCAAACCAAAAACCAGTCACATGGGCAGGCAGTTTGTCCCCTGCCTCCTAGTTACTCACGGCCCTCAGCACAGACGTGGTGCCCCACAGAGCGGCCAGCACAGAGGAGGTCCTCGCGGGCTTTTCTCAGTGGGTGAGTACATGTTGCTGCTACAGTACACACTCAGCATAGTCCTGTTTTCAGAAGGCAGAAATAACCAGAGCTGATTTTTAGTATAGTGCCCGACACCGAGGCTGCTCCCAGCCACACCTACCCGAGTCAAATGTGATACTGTCACCAATTCCCAAGGACATCTCACACGGTTTTCTTTCATTACAACCTTAACTTGAACTTGCACATTGTTGTTGTTGGAAGTTCAGGCTGCTTCTTATTTCATCTTTACAAGAACTTAAAATGAATACTATGCAGATACCATTTAAAGAATGAGGAAACGTGAATTTATGGTCTATGTTATGGACGCGATGAAAGTTACAGTCCCACCTTCCGAACCCTGACTACCTCCACCCCCTTGCGCCCCTGAACCCTCCTTTCCCTCCTTGTGCATCAGACCCTGCCTGGCTCTCCCCCAACCACTCTTTTAACAATAGCCTTCACTGCCTTCTGTTCTTGAACTTTGCAACTGCCCAGGAAAAGACCAACACTGGGTTAGTGACCACCTTTCCATTTTAACATACACGTATCTCTGAGAGTGGACACTGAAGAAAAGCCACACACAGAGAATCAAGATAAACCCATGCCTGCCAGTCTCAGTTCTTCTACCATCTTTGGACATTATTTTTTAATTCAGTATTAACTGAACACCTATGATATGCCAGGGGCTGGGCTGGGATAAGCTGTCCCTGCCTTTATCCCCGGTCGGCAGTATTTACTTTGCCCAACGAAGCTGCTAACTCACCCCGTCCCCTGTTCTCGGAAGACAGCCCACTCCGTGAGGAAAACGAGCCCATCGGGAACTATTCCCTGAGCTCTGCGCTTACAATCCAGCTCTGGCTTCGCTCTTCTTTACCATCTTCCTGCCAGGCACCACGAGAGGACGGTCGGACCTGAGGCGGGACCCCTCACCACCAGTGTTCTCCCCTCCATCCAGACCCTCCCTCTCCACTGGCTCCCCCTCTGCGCACGCGGCATCTCAACCTCCTATCACGCCTTGTACCCCACTTCTCTCGCTATTATCACCTTTTTTGCTCATCCACATGTTTTCAGCATCACTGTTTGTGACCCTCCAGCTCCTCATCTCGCGTTGACTCCGCCCCGCTTCTCCTCTCCTGTTCCACCCCCAGGATGACTGAGGCCGGGCTTCAGAAAGGCTCTGGAATCTTTATGTCCAGCTTCAAGCAAGGTCTTCAGCCTTGTGTCCCCAAGTGCCTGGAGAGCAGCTCCATGACAGTCTCCCGGCTGATTGCCCAGCAGCGTGAAGCCCCACGTCCCACCCGGTCCTTGCCAGCACCACCCGACTGCCACCTGCCCCACACTGCACATGCTGCGCAGCCTGTGGCCAGCTCAGTTGGACACGCCTTTTCCTCCTCTCGCCTCTGCCCAGCGTGTCACTCCCAGGCTTCTTACCTGCCCAATTCTCTCTTGTCCAAGACTCAGCTCTCACGCCAGTGACCTCCTTCAGAAGGTACCTCTGAACAGTGCCCTTCCACGCTATGCCGCAGCTCTGCCCCTTCGTTAGACCTGTGACCTCAAGGGCAGAGCCCACGTCTCACTGGAGGGACCTTGGGCCCAGAGTCACCACCCAAAAATGTGAAACTCAATCTGGAGTCTTCGAAGGAAAGCTCATCCATTCCTCTGTTGCTCCCAGATGTGAAGTGTGTTTTTCGGCTTAGTAAAAATAAATAAATGGAGCTTTAAAAAAAAAATGCCGTAAGGCATTTCCATAGAATAGTTTAAAAGCCTAAATAAATAAGTCATTGGTGAAATATCAACTAAGTTGGAAAAGGGAAATTCAAGTGACATCATACTAGAAGTGCCTGCAAACTTTTGTCTTTGATACCCTCTAATTTAAAACCAGCTGGTTTTCTCAGAAAAATGTTTGATAAATAAAACCAGTCATTAGTGATACGTATCATTTCATAGCAAATGTGAAAGTATTCTTATAAACATCACTTCCAGGTGGAGTTCTTCATTCACCCCTTTGCCTTTTAACCACCGATAACCCTATCACCGATACCGTCTATAAGAATAAAAAGTTTGAAAATCGATTTACTGTATCTCTGTTTATTGCGTCCTGAAGGTGAACTCACAAAGCAAGCCGTAGGTGTTTTGACTGGCGAGGCACTTGGAAGTAACCTCATTACAAACCCTATTCTCTAAGAAATGCTCAGTATGGTTACAATATATTAACTGCAAAGGGCAGGCTGCAGTCCAGGGTGTACAGGATAGTAGGGTCCCATATTTGAAAGGAAAAAAAAATGATGTGTTTGCAGGAAAACACTGAAGGATAGAAAACAAAATGTTACAGGGGTTGTCCCGGGCTGGCAGGATGTAGGTGGGTATGTTTTCTTTCATCCCCAGCCCCAAGCATCATGTATCATTTATATACCCTTTTTTTAAAGTCCTTTAAATAATCAGTAAGCATGGAAAGAATGTGTGTTAAAGCTTCGGCAGGGGTTTAAGGTGGAAAGGAAAGGGGTAACCCCTAGAAGGAGACGAGAGCAATGGCCACAGGCAGGAAAAAAATAAGGTGCTTTTGAGACAAAGACACATCACACATAAGCATACTCCACATCTCTCTCAACCCGACCCCGCCCTCCCACGTGGTCTAATTTCCTCCCTTAACCATCATTACTCTCCCTTGCTCCCTCTCAGACAGAGAGCCTGGGGAGCAGGGGATATGCCATGCCTCTTCAGATCAACGGTGATTCCATCTGCAGTTTGACTGTGTTCACTTTATGTATGGACAGGACATCACATACGGCCCCTCCACACTTTTCTGTTATTTTGTAGATGGGTATGTATGGATATGGGCTTTATCCAACTCCACATTCTAGAAAACAGTGTTACAAATTTAATGTGGAGTACTCCCAAAGTGCCATTCCCGTGGTGGTACTGAAGCATGTTGGATGATTCAAGTCCAAACAAGAATCTCACTGAACGTGCAAGAGACAGAACTCTGCCACAGCCAATCACAGAACATTGAGTCATAGGGCAGTGTGCATAGTCCAGGATGCGCCTTCAGGCTCTGCTGGATCAAGGAGTATATGGTACTTCAGCAGGCCGCCCCTGCTGGCCATCATTTATGCTTTCCTATGATAAACCTAGGATGGCCATTAGAAGCTTACCGAATTTCCCTGCAGGGTTTCTGGGCCTGTCTGGCAGGCAATTCACATCTTGGTGTTGGCAGATCTGTTACCGGAGAAGAAGACTTCTCCTGACCTTCCCCCTTGTCTCCACCAGCCAAACAATCAGGAGTTCTCACTATTCACTTAGTTGAACTGCATATATTTGTTAGAACAAGTTTACATTGTGTTTGGAACCATGAAAAGCTTTGTTGCCACCACTGAATAGCAGCAATAGGCGTAAACTATTCAGAAGACAGACCTTGTTCTCTGGGTTGTGTCCTCCGGGCAGCTGACACTCACCAAAGGACACAGGGACGCAGAATCCTGTCGCTTTCAAATGCCCGTTCTGTACACAAGGAGATGATTTTGTTTTGTAATAACTGAGCAAGGTTTTATGAAAAAGTAATTACAAGATGGTTAGTAAGGGTTTTTTTTTTTTACTATTAAAATTACAATGTCACAGCCTGTGTAAACTGTTTATGCAAAAGATGATGCTTCCCAAGAATTAGACGCTCATGCCGTCTGACAGACGGTGACCATGGAAACGTAAAAGTCAACCTTACTATTAAGTCTGGAGCCTCCTTTTCTTTTCTCAATAGGAAGGTGGTCCCTCTCATCCCACTCGGAATCAAACGTGATAACGTGGTTCAGATTAGTCCTTTAGATCATAAATGAACCAAGAAGGCGTCTACACAAAAGCATCACCACATTATTTATTGTTCTTGAATCTTAACAGTTCATATAAAAATCAGAGGATTGGGCTAATCTGTAAATTACCATTTAGCTCCAAGATTCTGGGATTTATACGTGGTGACATTTATGTATATGTAATATATATGTCTGTATATATTTATGTATACCAATATGTGTTCGACAAACATATACGTATATCACTCCTCTGAAAGCCAAAGCTACGGTAAAGAGACACGAATAGCCAAGGGGTCTAAAATTCAGGAGAGGGGCAGCCAGGGTGCACAAGTTGCCCGCAGCAACCAACACGCTCTTCATACAGTAAATTGCCTCTCCTACGACCACAGTATTGCTACTCACCAAAATAACGGCGAGTCACCCGGAGCCCACTAGCTTCACTGTGTGACTTTTCATCCAATCAAGAATCACGACGACAATGCAGAACATGACCATTTCAAAAGTTCCCACAACCCTCAAGTCCCATGAAAATGTATGTTTTCAGTCCTGGTCCTCACAGAGGGGCCGTCGCCGGCACCGCCACCTCCTGCCGCCCACTCACCACATTTCTTCAATCCAGTTCCCCAGGCGCCCCGCCAGCCTCCGAGTCCGCACGGAGGACCGTGGCCTAGCATCTCCTTGGCCTCGCCAGCGCAGCCCTCCGCCATCCAGTTCAGCTTTACGCTCTTCATATTTGCATACATTTTTCTACACAAAAATTTCCTTTCTACATAGCTTTTACGGTTTTAAAATATTTGGAAATTGCCATTGACTGGTGTGAGGACACAAGGGTTCAGAGCTCCGAGCCCCGCTATGGATTTACTAGCAGTGTGGTCCCTCTGACATCAGTTCCCTCACACCTGAGCAGCAGGGCGCCCTTCTTGCCTGACTCCCAGGGCTACTGGGGATCAGAGAGGGAATGCACATTAGTCCTGAAATCGCTGTCCCTAACAGATGACGGCCCCTGGACTGTCTTCTCTACCAGAGGTGGGTACCCTGCCACATGTCAGGAAGAAGAGAGGAAGGGAGTTGTGGCCGTGCTGGGCAGCACTTGCCCACAGGTCCAGCTCCCCCAGTTCTCATCTTCCCGCCAGCCCCACCCCGACCTGCACCCAGCACCCAGGCAGCCCCGAGGCTACCCAGCACCAAAGCCACAGAGAGCGGCCTCCTGGGTACCCACTTGCCCAAGCAGATGGTAAAAGTTGACAAAAGAATTGGACTTTGGAAGCAATCTTTATATTTACTTCTTTTTAGTTATAAAAATAATTGAGGCATCCTGTAAAAAAGTTTAGAGAATAAAGAAAAATAAGGAAAAGGCATCACTTATCACCCAGAGACAATCGCGGCTATTAGTGCAGACTTTCCCTCCAGTCTGCCTGTTTGTTTAGAACGAGAGTGGAGATTAAACAAGTTTAGTGCACTCTGATTGTTTCCCCCCCACTGAGCATCATAACACAGGCATTTTTTAGGAAAGAACTTTGAACTGTTGACCTTTTGCTGCTTTCAACAAAAACTCTTCAGAAAAATATCAAAAATGCCACATTGCTTATTTTAGATTCCAGAGATTTCTGAAAGTGGCAAGACTGTTCCAATTCTTAGTAGGCTAGAAAGCAGAGAAACTCTGGTGGGCAGCTTGGTGGCAGTGGCAGAGAAAGCAGCCGGCCCGCCCCTGGGAGCACCCGGGGCAGAGAAGCCCTGGCTAGAAGCTGGCCCCCACAAAGCCCTGATGCCTACTCCCTGGGCCTTCCCCCTTACATGCACCCCATCCACTAGCCAAAAAGCACTTCCTCTCCCCAGCCTGGTTCGACCTTTCCTCCTGTCCTCGGGAGCCTCCCGCCATGCTCTGAAGCATCTACGGTCCACCTGCTAGTCAAGTTGGGAGTGACTGCTGGCAAAAGGAAGAGGAAGCTCTGAATCCACGGGAGCAGGGGCGAAGTGTTTTGAAGTGAAGACTAGAATGTGTATTTCCTAGCAGTCTTCCTGTACGTGGTAGTCGGTTACTTTGGGTATCTTGTTAGGTGACCTAAATAAAGATGCTCTCACTATGGCATGAGCCTTTACACCACGAGGCTTTGTCAGACAACAGGTGAAATAAGGGGTGGCTGTCATGCTGGGCCTCTGGGGGTCCCATTAGTCCCTGTGTATAGGGGATGAGACGTCTCCCAAAAAGTGACATCATCCATTGCATCGGTCCCCACAGTCCTGCCTGTCCTTCACCTGAAAGCAGACCCAGGAAGGAGGGTGCTAGGAGGAGGACAGGTGGGCTTGATTCTTGCTTTTAATTAGGAAAGGGGGGGAGTAATTGTGGTGATCAACTGTGACACAGCAGAGACAGATGGCAGCAAAGTTGGAGCTGAAGTGTACATTTCTGTCCAAACTGGCTGGAGAATGACCCGGGGACCATAAGACTTGAGACAACACAGCCACAGAAGACCTAGAAACCTCTATTCCCCGAACTGTTGCCTCCCCAGGTCTAGGCGGTGTTCTAAGCCTCTCTTATTCTTCCACAGTAGTCAGGAAAACCATCGAGAGTTTCAGCTCCCTCTTCAGATTCAGAGACACTATCAGGCCTTCATCCCCTGCATTCCACTGAAACTTCATTAAGGACACCAACGACCTCCCCACCACGAAATGCAATAATGGACTCTGAGCCTCTTATTTTGCAGAGGTCATGACAAACTCTCTCCACTTGGCTTTCAGGAGACCACAGGCTCCTGGCTTCCCTTCCTTGCGGGCTGCTCTTTCTCCTGGCCTGGGTCTTCCTCCTCATCCACCTTCCAGACTCTTCTGTCTACCTGGCTTCTCTCAGAGATCTTATCTAGCCACGTGCTTGCACACACCACTGATGTGCTGAGAGTTTCTAGGTGTCTACCTCCTCCCCAGACCTCTCTCCCGAACACCAGATTGATTCACTCATGTAAGTACCTACTGGGCTTCACCACGGAAAGCTGAGATGTCTGTGTGAGACCTACCACACACGCCTAATTTCTCACCCTCACTAACGGCCTTTCCCCACGTTTCCCGCGTCAGCCAGTGATGCCAACTGCACTCCAATATTCAGGCTGATGTCCTTGGCCTCACTCTAGACCCTTTTCTTTCCAGTGCCCCACAATGAAGCTATCTTGACATGCCACTGGCTCCACTTCTAGCCAGTGTTCAGCCGTGGTTCACCACCTCTCCAGCCCCCACCCTGACCCAAGCCCCATCACTTCACATCTGGAGTGCTACCGCCTCCTCCTGGCTGACCTCCTGCAGTGCTGATGTCTCCCATGCTGACATACACCCAGGAGCCAGAGCTATGCTGCTCACACATAGGATCATGGTACCCCCTGGTTCAGACCCCTCTGAGGCTTCCCGTCAGGCCTAGAGTGAAGTCCAGGTCCTAACCAGAACCTGTTCCCGGAGTGCCAGTCTCCCCTGGCCTCACAGCTGAGGACGGTAGAGATCTTTGAAGAGAGCTCTAGGAATAGTACCATTCAAATACACAGAAGGGTCTTGTCAGTGATCCCCCCGCCCCCCGCCCCAATAGCCTTTGGCTTCAACCACACTGGCTGGGAAGGGGCCACCCAGATATCCTGAAAAATACAGAAAAGTTATATAAAATAAAAATGAAAGTGTCAGAGCCTAAAGATAACTATTATTAGCACTACTGTTTGGTCTAATTTCCTGCCATTCTTTTCTATGTGATATTGATGTTAAAAAATGGATTCCATGTTAATTTTATCCTCCCCTTTCTAATATGTCTTAAACACTTTTATCACTGATAGTTCTTACGAAATTCTACTTATACATCATAGTCCCTTGTATGAATGTACCATAGGTTACCCAATCCTTTAGTGTTAAAATTTTAGGTTGTTTATTGCAGCAATGTAAAACCTTGCCTATAATCAGGAGTACAAAAAGGTGGATTTCTTTAGGGTATAACCCTAAAAATGGAATTGTGGGTCAAAGGGTATGGGCATTTGAGGCCTTGATACAATTGTCAAAGGGCTTTCTGCAGCATATACTTTAAGCAGCCACGTGTCCCTGAGACTCAATCCTTTATTTCAAGCTGTCCCACGTACACACCACTGGAATGTCATCTCAAGCCCTGAGCTGGTGTGAATCCTGCCCTTCATATCCCGAGCGGCGCCCTGGCCAGTGACTCCACGGTGGCCAATGTCAGTCCATTGTCCACACTAGACTCCTCGCCCTGTCCTCTCTCAGACTCCCTGCAGGCCACCCTCAGCCCACAGCATGTGTGGACACACATGCACACACACAGAGTCTTTCTCTTGGACTGACTTCCCCATTTCCGTTACTTTCCAGCCTGCTTGGAGGCCTCACCATCGGCGCCGGGGGCCAGGGCGGAGCAGGGGACAGGGCTGCCTTCCCACTTGCCATCTGGACAGTACTTTTCTGTGTACCTGTGAATCACCTGTGGAAACTCTTACAACGCAGATTATTGCTCTCCAGGATAATGTGATGATTGCCCAATCACCTTGTCCTCTCTGCTACATTATACAGCCACAAACAGCAGGGGCAGCATATTAACCAACTCTATTGCACTAAATGAATTCAACCCCGAATACCTCCCATTGAGTCAAAGTTAATACATAATCTATAGAGGGCGTAACGCAGTGGGGCAAGGACAAGAGTGTGAGTGTGGCTGTGTGTTTTCCTACCTACACACCTTCCCACGGAGGACTCTTCGATCATTGAACGCATAGGAATCTAAAGAGAAAGCAGGATCAGGGTGCTCTGTGTGGAAAGCTGCTGCTTATGCTGTTCTTCCTGGCTACGGGGTTTTCTACTAGGTCAATGTCCTGTTTGAAGTTTACATCAAGAAAAATATACACATATTAAACAGCAGTGGCGATTTACTGTAAAACAGAAAATCCTACTCAGAGAAAAAGACAAGCATAAACATATTACATTTCAAACCTCTAAAAGTGGGAGTTCGAATGCCGAAATCATTGCTTCCCTGTCCAGTTTCACTACAGGAACAGCATTTCCTCAGACAAGCATTCCAATATTACCAAACCTTTAAAACATTTACTTTGGGTTCAATCTGTTTCCCGTATGTCAAATACACAAATCCTTAAATTTGCCATGTTGATTCTGTATAAGAATAGGTTCTATTTAAGAATCCCATTATCATGTAGTTACAAGGATAACATTAAAAATAAATATTAACGGAGGCCTTCATCTGTTCTTAAAACATAGAATAAAGCCTGCATTCCATAAAATTCGCTGCATATTACATAGCAACATGTTTAGAAGGCAACAAAGCAGAAATTGTTTATTATTATCTCTGTAATCTGGATTTACATTTCTAATGATCACAGATGGCAATAAACTCCTCCAATAGCGCTGAAGGCAAGAGTGTGATGCAAACCTTTTCTAATTGTGGCAAGCATATGTTGACACAGATATTTATATTCCATTCTGCCTGGCAGGGCGCATGGATATCCGATGTTGTTAACCCTATAATCTTAACAAACAAACTCTGTGTCAATGTTGGATTTTTCAGGTAGGTAGTAATTTTTTTAACTGCATACTTGCAGACTAGACTAATAAATTCTTTTTTTAAGATTAAGGTCAAACACCAGTGCAGTTTTCCCAGAAGGAAACCAGATGTTTAATTTTTCTTCTCAAAAATGATGTTAGTGCTGATTTACAAAAAAAAAGACCACTGTTATTTGTCAGTTCAAGTTTCGTTTCTCTTCACTCTTGGGATTTGCACCACAAGAGTCCACGGAAATGTTCCCTCTTCCTAAAGGAAGAAACCACGATGACCTTACATTTGAACAAAAGAAAAATTTCACTTCAGAACCAAGATGGCTGCAACGTTAGCGAAACTCGGCAGCAGAGGTACTGATGCCTCTGATTATCTTGTAAGTGCAAGATGTAAGAGATTTTATAACTTCTAATAAAGCGTTGGGAGAAAAATGATTAAACATTTTCCATCTCTGTCTGCCACCAAAATGCCTTTCAAGACATAAATTTTTCATTTTTCAAATAAATATTTTGTCCAGAATTTGACATGGTATATAAACAAGCATGTCTGTCTATGGAACTGCTGACTTCACCCCTCAGAGCACATCCCCCAACCCCAGACATGGGGTCTGGGAGCAGACCCCCCCTTGTCTGTCACAGACAGCTCACCGCACCAGGGAGTCTAGACAGCGGCTTTTCCATCCCCTTCCTCTCACATTGCCCCATTCACCTTAAAGCATGGGTTATTTGCTACTTGTCTTTCATGAGCTTTTCTGAATTTTCTAACAATGGAGGGCAAAGATATTTAACTTTTCATAGATTTCTATAGCCTTGACCTAAGCTGAGAGTAAAAATAACACAATGTTTCAGGATGGAAATGGAACTACTCACAGTACTTGATAGAATATCGTCCCTCCCTCAGGCATCCCAAACAATGGGCTGGAATTCTCTGATCATGGGCCTTTGAGGCTTTTGAAATGGAACTGATAAACACTTCCTGAAGTAGCTCTTCTTACCTTAGTCATAGCCCAAAATATTTTGGGGGTATCACAACTGAACCTTAAAAACAAAAACCTCTTGCTGGCAGGGTACCTCTGAGGGGTCGGGAAAAGTGAGTGCCGCTGTTGTGCACGCTTTTCCCAGCACTGCCAAGTGCCAGGCAGGGAACAGAACGTGCGTGGCAGTGTCCTCAAGGTCCCGCGTCACAGACAGAACCACGCGGGAGACCAAAACTGACTCCAGATCTCAAGGCGCTGGATGGATCCTCCAGGGCCAGTGTCTAATCCGTAGCCTTCGGGGAAGACCACGCTGAGACCTGGCTAGGCCCGGGGGCTCCCAACCTTTGCCTCCAGACCTCTGGATTGGATAGCACCCTCTCTTCGGGAAAATGGGCAATATTTCTATACACCCTTCCTTATAGGAACAAAACATGGCCTTTTTTTCTTTAATGACCTGCAGGTCATTATTCTTAATATTTTGGACACTAGGCCCCTGACTATTGCCTGTGCTGCAGAGCCCTTCTCTGAGTCTGTTCCTCTTTTTGGTGTTTTTTGTTCTTTTTTCATTGCCCTTGTGACTTTTTGTTGTCGCGGAACCGTCCAAAAGTAATGTACAGGTATTCCTCCGTACCCCTGCATATTTCCTCATGGATCCCCCAAAGTGACATTCTCCTATAAAACCACCGTCCATTGTTGCCCTCAAGAAAATGGACAAGAATTCCATGATGCCATCTAACATCCAGTCCATGTTCAATGTCAACATTGTCTTTTATGGGCTGAATCACAGTCCCCAAAATTTATTTGTTGAAGACCTAACCCCCGGGGCCTGAGAAGGTAACTGTATTTGGGCATGGGGTTTTTAAAGAATAACTGAATTAAAATGAGGTCATTAGGGTGGGCCCCAATTCAATCTGACTCCATCCTTAAAAGGAAATGTGGACAGACACACACACAGGGAAGACCACGTGAAGACACTGGATGAAGATAGACATCTACAAGCTAAAGAGACAGGCCTCCAAATGAAACCCACCCTGCCCACACCTTGATCTTGACCTTCTAGCCCCTAGAATGTGAGAAAATAAAGTCTGGTTATTTAAAGCCACCAATCCTGCGGTCCTTTGTTACGGCAGCCCTCGTAGCTAATATACTACCTTAAGATTATTTTAGAGTTATTTTATAGTTTTTTTTAAATCAGTGACTCAACCAAGCTTCACTCATTACATTTGGTTGTTATGGAAAAATTATGGGCTCATGTCAGACAAACTGGATTTCTAATACAGCTTTGAAACAAGTTCCTTGTTTCTGGCCTTCAGTTTCTTCCTGAGAGACCTCACAGATCACCGTGCTGGAAGTTGGGCTGGTTACGGGAACCACTCAGAACAAGTCAAAACCACAGGCAGCTCCTGGTGCCGCTTTCTGAAGGAAGCAAGGAGTGGCTCGCTTTGCCTGCATGAATCGTGAGGATGCTAATAGGGTCTCCCTACTTGTCTTTCACAAACTAGAACTGTCCAGGTTGAATTTCTTCAAAGAGACTGCCCCGCAGCAGTCGCCCACCGAGTCCTGCATCGCATGGAGGCCCTCGTTCACCCACGAGGAGTTACAATCCGGACAGGGTGAAATGGACACCATGAAATCATTGTTATGCGTAATGGAAGGCAGTGTGTGAGCACTCACTTTGTGTTGGGGCCTGTGCTGAACACTTAGGAAATGAATGCGTTTGTTCTCCATCAGAAATCTATGAGGTCGTACGTTTTCTCCTTATGGAACGTAACAGAGAGGAAAACTGAGGTTCAGGCGTTGAGGGTAGGGGAAGGAGGTAGGGTTCCCCTGCAGTCGGAGTCCCTTGGGCGTGCGGGGACAGGACCCCAAGGACAAGGAGCAGAAAAAGGTAAGGTAGGAAGGCAACAGCATGCCCAATGCCCGGGCACTCCCAGGCCACCTGGGGTTCAGGGCAGGAAAGGACGGAAGAGCTGGAGGAAGAGGCCAGGCCCCGAGTGACGCATGCCTCTGAGAGATTGCACACTGCACCCCTAGGGGCTGAAAGACACAGACAGTGTCCCCCACCCCCCCGCCCCCGGACTCCTCCACTAAGGGCTCTATGTTAGATCCACGGTTCTCTAAGTTTTCTCGGGACCCACATACATGCTTAAAATCTGCTGCAGATCCCAAAGAGCTCTGGATTAGGTGGGTTAAGAATTCTAATATATATCATATTAAAGAACTAAAACTGAGTAATTTTCAAGGTATGTATTAAGTTACTTTACAATAAAAATCATAAGCCGGCTACATGTCAATATGCATATTATTTTAATGAAAAGCCATATTCTTTAAACCAAAAGCATTCAGTAAGACGAGTGGCCTTGTTCTACAGTTTTCTAAGTTTCTGAATGCCTGGCTTTAGAGAAGACAGCCGCATTCTCACATGGACTCTGCATCCAATGTGCTGTGATAGCCATGTCATGGAGTCTCGGGAAAACTCCAGGGTACCCTTCACAGAGAGTAAAGAAAGCAGACAACGTCTCAGTGTTATGACAAAAATAGCGTGGCCTCATGGACCCCCAAAGGGTCTTCAGGACCCACATATGGACACTTAAACATAAAGACTGCTGATCTAAAACCTAATGATTTTAAGGGTGGGAAAGGGGGAAACGTGGCTGAGAGCAAAACCCAAAATGCCCTCCAATGCTTTTCACTAAGGGACATTGAAAATGGTGCCTATGTCCTCAGAAAGCATGCCGAAAGACGGCTCGGTCGTGGCTCCAGCCACAGAAGCTCTCACAAAACCACGTGATGGCCACACACACCCCTCACATACACCCCTACGGTTAGTTGACTCGCAAAATGAAAAAAAAAGCCCTCTCCATCTGTTTTCCTCTTTGTGGCTGCACCTGTGTGGTTTAAGGCTCGATAACATCAGATGTGACTTCAGTGTCACTTGATAAATTACAGGAGATTGAGGTCTGGGGTGGAGAGAAGTGAAACTTCAAGAATGTGTCCCTGACATACAGAATACTTAAACGACAGGAATGGCCTCGGAAAGCTTGCTCACTCATTTCCTACAGAGCAACAAAAGATGCTAATGAAGTCCCCTATCTACGGGACACAAGAGGAAGTGTCACCTCCTCTCTGACAGCTGAAACAAGGCAGTTGACTAGGTCTTTCTCCTTAGAAGGGGGAGGGTGCCACTATAAAGCCTCCCTTTGTTCTTTGTCCAATAAAAGGGCCTTACACACTTTTAGGCACTTCGGAGGCATTGAAACAAACATTTGTTAATATTTAATTTCAATTTCGGAGAAAAGTTCTAAATTTGCTTTTAAGGGGAAAATCTCCCATTTCCTGTGGCAGGAAAATGCCACAAATGTACCTTACAGTACCCCTCCGATAACACATCACCCGGGAACATCTGTCTGGGGCGGGGAGGGGCCGCGGGGGGGGGGGGGGGGGGGGGGGGGGGGGGGGGGGGGCGTGGTTAGGGGAGAGGTCATAGAGTATTATCATTCTGTTCTCTGCTTCCTTCCACCTGGTATAATGTGAGCCAGTGTTGGTGGCACAATCAAGTGTCCCCAGAGGCTGACAGAATCCTTAGGGGAGGGGACGAGTTGGGGAGCAGGAAGGGAAACAGAGGCTCAAATGGGAATTGGATCAAATGCGTCTCTTTCATTTACAGCTCAAGGTCAACTGCACTAACACGACACAGCTGGACAGGAGCAGAGAGGACGGCAACATGATGGCAGCGACATGGCAGCCCCTGCCGCCACGTAGTGAACTGTAAGGTGTTCAAGGGACAGATGTCGCCTACGTGGAAAGCAGGCATCATGAAGAGGACAAGATGTGCAGCAAAAATGACCACAGGGTGCAGATTTTGATAGCATTCACAATTAGATGCATTCACCATTCTGGGTCCCTATTAGTGCTCAATACCAACATCTATGTTCCTCTGGTCTTTCCCGGTTTGCATATTGTGCTCTCACACTTTTATAGGGATTTGCACAACAAACCCTCTGAAGGTAGGTGGGCTAACAGGGTCAGAGAGACAGTGGCCGCCTTACTATCCCCCCGCCACGCAGCAGCTCCATCGCCCTGTCGCTCTGGAACAGAGTCTCCTTGCACAGGCACAAGGCACCCACAAAATAGCATCACCGTAGGTTAGTGTACAGTCCAACGCGTGAGCACTTACTGCTTGCCAGGCACTGCTCTGAGAGCGTGACAAGTATTAACTCAATTCTTCTTTGCAAGAACTCTGGGAGTGTGCTACTATCATGAAAGTCATTTTAAAAGGAGAAAACAGAAGCCCAAAACACGAAAGAAAGAGAAGCCAAAGGTTTTGTTTTCCTTACAGAGGCAGGAAAAATTGCATGGTTTTATTTACCACTTCTGGCTGCCACTTTTCACATCACACTTGAGGTTTATTTGGGTAATGCTAAGAAAGAGTCTTCCTCCTCCATCCTGTTACCCTGCCTGACTTCTCTTCGTGGCACTGGTGATTCCCGGCGACACTGGATGTTGACTTGCTTCTGTCTGTCTCCTGCAGAGAGCAACCTTCCCCAGGGCAGAGCCTCGGTTTTGTTCTCCCCGGTACCCAAGTGCCTGCACAAGGAATGAATGACCCCCGGCACAGGACAGGCACACAGATATTTACTGAATGAATCCCTGCACCCGCCTCCTTATGGTAGGAGTCTAGACAACTTCAAAAAAATAGCTAAGCCCATCAAAAAGACCTGGCAACTTAAAAGACAAGCAAAAATAGAACACACACTTGGCCCTGTTCACCCCTACTTGGATTAAGCGGGTATGGGGTACCTGATGGTCACAGAGGGAGTGACAGTGTTTGCACAGCACCCTTCCCCACTTGCACAAATATTGAAGGGGTCTGGGGGGGCACAAAGAACAGGCCAGGTGGCCACAGCAGTCTCCAGTGCAATAAGGACCCACCAGGTCTGGCCTGGGTGTCGTGGCGGGGGGCGGGTGGTGGCAGGGGGAGGGCGGGCATCTCTCTGCGGTGAGACGCGGTCTGGCTGCCCAGTGTCTGGGACTTTCTGCCTGTGGCTGGGTGAGGACATGCAGGAGCCCACGTTTAGAATTATCTCTAATGACTAAAACCGAATCTGTGATTTTCTTTCCCTACACACACACATATCTTCTTTCTGATTAAAAACACAGTAAGAAGATAAAACTATTCAGAATGAAAAAAACAAAACTAAACACAAATAAAGACAAACATAAAGATAAACACAGTAAGAATATAAAGATGATAGTGGTCCATAAGACATGTCATTCATATAGCGGCATAAATGTTAGTGGTAATGCCACAAAAACATCCTCCTTAACTCAAAACATATCTTTTGGGAAAAAGAAATCAATTTATGCCCCAAACGATAAGCAGTCTAACAGCAAATGTGCTGCGTTCTAAATGCTCCGCAGTCCCAGGTGTGACCCCAAGCTGGTCTTCACCTTCGCTCCCTCGATGGGCAGAGGCGCCTCGTTCTGAGCCCTGGGTCTCCGGTGCTGTGCGCAGCGTGAAGGGGGAGGCAGAGAAAACCAAAGAACACTTCTTCTTTCGTGTCTGATGAGAGACAACACGCATTTTGTTTTCTTTTGTTTTCTGGTCCATGAAAGCCACCCTTGGGTCCTCAAAACTCCCCCGCTCCTGAACTGCCTTCCTTCCTACTAAGCATCCGCTTCCTGGGTAGGGAGGGTCTCGGTGGGCATTGGAATAAAGCAGTTGACACTGAATTAATTCACATAAAACTGTGTCAGAAAAATATGTCTATTTCTACAATTTTCCACCGCCCTGGAAAGGGAGCATGAATTCTGAGCGTCTTCTGTTAGGCGAACTAGGTGGTGGGTATGAGCAAAGGCAAGGATGGGGAAAGCGAAAGAAAAAGAAAAACAGAACACTCCACAAGGGCGGGAGGGAGGGGAATGTGAGAGGATGTGAGGGGATCCATGGGCCAGAGGCAGGGGCCTGTGGAGGCGAGACAGGCTGAAACCACCAGGAGGGCTGCCACTGCGTAGAGGAACCCTGAGCTCAGAATGGAGGTGACCTTTGAACCCCACCCCCCAAACTGGGAGCACATGGATCTCTCAAAAGGTAGGACTTTGAAAAAGGTTATAACTTGACTCAAAATGTCTAGAATCTGTGCCCAAAGCAACTCTGACCTGCTTTTTGCTTCCCAGAGCTGCTTCTCTTTGATTTCTGAACACTCAGGGTTTTTTTCCCCCACAAGGCTAACAGTCCCTGCTGTCCCTCTGTGTGACTCCCCTCACCTCCAAATAAGTGAAAAGCCATGGGGTGACCAGCGGGAGGTCTCCAGCCACGGCTGGGCAGGGGCTGCACCGCCCTTTGGATCAGCAGTAACTTGGAGACCCCCTGTGTTTGGTTAGCTGAACGCATTTGCCCCACACCTGGTGGGAAATCACCGCTGCTTCTGAACTCTGTTTTGTCAGGTCAAAACTCCCCAGGTGACCCTCTCGGTGAAGTGCCTCCTGGTGTCTCTAGACCGTGCCAGTCACTCTCCTAACCAACGCCCTTTTCCTGAGCAACTTGCAAGAACCAACTATTCACCTTCAGGAATCTTGCCAGAGGGTTGTTAAAGCCATCATTACCATGTAAATACTATAAACTTAAAATTAAATAAATTGTACTAAAAACAAAGGTACGAGGGCTTAACACTCATCATTTCTTAATGACTTTACTGTGTTTTTGTGTTATCTTTGCTCGTGAGGTTACTGACGTCTATGTTCTGTGTCTGGGAGGAACGCTCTGTGCACATTTCTTCCCGACTCCACAATGCTGCATTGGTAGCGTGCAAGTGGCCGTGGGGAATACTTACACCGTGAAAGCAGGCACATCCTACAAATAACAGCTTGATTTCCTCTCTTCATGTCTAAGAAAGTGATGGAGAAAATGCCAATGGTACAGATTAAATGTGAAAGCGTGTGGGTCTTTAGCTGTTAACATCGTACACATGGCACCAAAAGCTGAGCGAATATTCATCCAGCACTTAGCTACGCAGGAGTCCCTCACGTCAGTGACAGATGAGTGACACGCTGATGTGCGTCTTCACTGTTGCACTTTTGTCTTTTTAATGTGAAAGAAAATATCTAACAATAGTCATGTCGAAACTACGTTTGCTTATGAACAGGTTGGTTATGAATATCTGAAGTTCAACAAATATCAACACAAGCATGCTATGAGAAGCCATTTGCATTTTTGTTATTATTTGTAAATTCTGTGCTCTACATCCTTCCTGTCAGTACAATGTATAATAAATGTATGTTATACATGTGTATATGTATGTCACGCACATGCACAGTCCCCCACCCCCACCCAGCAGGCTGTTAAACATTTATGCACACATGCCCTAATAGCTTTCATCGCCCCTGAGTTTGGCTACAGTCCCTCACCCCATCGGGCCTGTTCCCACACCCCAGGCCCTCCACAAAACAATGCTTGCTGATATGCCCATCAACAAGCTGCGACAGATTGTCTGTCAAACGTCCTCAGAGAATGGAAGGAAATCCTCTGCATTCAGAAGCCTGGTGAGCACTCCGCTGCTCGCCCCCAGAAGCCACTCTCACCAGCTGGAAGCTTTATTCACCACTCACCATCAGCATCACAGTTCTTAACACCCTTGGGCAGCTCGGAAAGGGATCAACACCTTTAAATTAGACCCGAACCCTACTGAGTTCTATGGGAAACAATGCCAAGGAGATCCAGAGTTCTGTACTTCCAAAGGCCTCGTTTTCATAATAGATAGCCTTCTTCGAAAAACCCCTTGCCATTTGAATAGTTAAAAAAAAAATGTATGTGCCAGTTTATTCTATTACACTAGTAATTAATGGGTTGATTACTGTTCATCAATTTACTTTAAATTTCACTAGGACATCGAGTTTGATTTTGGAATTCCAACAGACGACCACTCTATTGACTCAACTGGAGAATAAAAGCGCTGTCGTAGCAAAAACTTTCTTTGAAAGGAAGTCTCCTAATTCTTCCCCGGGCCACCATGAAAACGAATGTGATTAAAGTGAGCGCTGCTCTCCAAAGCCAGCGAAGCGCAAGGGAGTCTGTAATCTTCCCCAGAAGCATACCACCGAGTGAATGAGTTGTTTTTCTTTTTTCAACTTAACAAACCCTCCAACTCAGGATACCCTGTTACAAAGGACTTCCTGTAATTCTCCAGGAACATGCAAAAGAAGAAACTTCATAGAATCTCGGTTTCTGAAAACATACAGTGTAACTCAAGTCTACTTCTTCAAATTCTTAATCTTGGCAAAAATCGTTGTTACCCAAGTTCTTCATTTTCTTTCTAACCCCCTCGATAGTATTTAAATCATCCCTCCCTCAGTTTAGGTCTTAATTCTAGGACTTCAACATTTACCAATTTTTTTTTATTGTAATAGATTGAGAATATTGCAACCTCAATCATTTCTTTGATTAATCCAGTCAGTCCCCACGAGGAGTCCTTCAAGCTAGTGCCTGAATAGTAAACCTCTGACAGCAAGGCAAGTTCTGACAAGACGGGAAGCTGAAGGCGGCGGCCAACCACATTAGTTTCCAGGTGTTTCCTGATGTCACCACGAATGACGGACGTCCTACGATGATTAGCATCTTGAGAAGTTTCCTCCCCAGAAGAAACTGCGTCTGACTCTGTTAGTGAACTACCCCTTGCCAGAATGAAATGCGTGTTGGAAATGCCCAGTTGTTAATCAAACACAAGCATCTAATATTTATTTGTACGTAAGCAGGGCGTCTCACCAGGTGTTAAACATTTCGGATGTGCTTTGTCCTTTAGAGGAGACATCCCAACGCTCAAGTACTTTTCCGATAACGCAATCCTCAATTGTAGCTAGGTTTGTGGCTGCCCAGAATTAAGTTGTCCTCTCTCAGAGCAAAAGATGGAAGGAGCTGGAGTTCCTAGGAGGGGAGAGCTACCTACTGGCCTGGGACCTATTCAGAGCTGTGAGGCCCGCCTCTCCCCTACACTGTGAGATGAACCCACCCCTGATCCATACACCACAGGTACTATGAGCGTGAGATCTGGGGCCAGTCTGTGGGCACGGATCCCGACGCTGCCATTGATTAGCTGGGTGTCTTTGGACAAGTTACCCAATCCTGTTTACACCACAGCATCCTCATCTATGAAATGGGGATGACTGAACGTATTCAAAGTGAGCATGAAATTAGTAAATAGGTGCAAAGCCTGGACTAGTCAGCGCTCAGGCAGTGCTAGCTGTCATTTCCACTGCAGCCACTGCCACTGCGGCCACTGGGCCAGGGCGTGTTACTCTTTGGTACAGCAAGGAGTGACAGGATAGGCAGCACATGGAACCGGGAAGGTGAAGCTCCATAACCATCACCCCAGACCCCTGCAACTTCCTGTCCTTCTCTCCATCACTGTTCCCTCGAGACCCCGCCCCTTCCAGTCACTTCATTCCCTCTGTAGAATTTCCACTCTGTCCTT
Organism: Micronycteris hirsuta; assembly: GCA_004026765.1. Classification (NCBI taxonomy): domain Eukaryota; kingdom Metazoa; phylum Chordata; class Mammalia; order Chiroptera; family Phyllostomidae; genus Micronycteris; species Micronycteris hirsuta. The sequence goes on from PVJI01000780.1 coordinate 125,356, forward strand.
CCAGCACACTTCACCCACGGTAATCCCTCCCTAGTCTGATTCTTCTCACAAGAATGTCTAGCCTAAGGGTATTTACATCTCTCTATATTTCCTGTTGTGAGAATTCAAGTAAATACACATTACAAGTGTCCCCCTGGGGAAAGGGGCTGCAATGGAGGAGAAAGGGAAATAACACAGATGCCAACTCCCAGAGGTGGGGAGGAGGCCCAGCAGGAGCAAGCAGAGAACTCTGGACTGCACTTTGGGGCTGGTCTGAGGGGAAGGGGCACAGACATCTAACTCAGAAAAGGCCGAAGGTGTAGCTTCTGGTGCAAAGTTGTCAGAGTTGGCTGTCATGCATCGAAGTCGTCTGCGTTGTGAAGAGGGATTGCGCTTTCCTGAGGTCAAGGGTTATGCAAAGCTTCAATCACTTCAAATCCCAGGCTAATTTGCCTCAGAGCAAGCATGGTCCTGGAAACAGAGGACAAGTCCTTCCAATCATGAAATCGAGAAGGCGTTTCCGTGTGCCAGATGAACATGTCTACACTTATTATGAGAAATGATCTGCCAGTGTGTTATTGACAAGACTAGTTGTGACCTCAAAATTTATTAGGGAGCCCAGTGTCCCTGACAGTAATCTTACTTAGATAGGAATCTAAAGTGTAAACCAGTCTTTCGGTCAGGTTAGCACGAAACCTGATTTTCATGTAACTATTGTTCCCCAGTGTTTACTCAAAAGAGAGGGTAAAACTACAAGGATTTCCTTAAACCTCATTATTAGCAGTAAAAGCTCTTTGAATTAACCCTCAAAAGGGCAGTGCACTGCCTAGCAGTGAAACCACAACACGGCTTTCCCATTCCACGGCAGACCACAGCAACAGTGAGAAATCCTGAAGGCTCGACTTGGAGAGACAGAGTAGGACGGAGAGGCTGGGAGGGTTGGGGTGGGGAGGCGCCCCCGCAGAAAGCCAGCTTCTACTTGGTAGCCCCTTGCCCCCAGTCAACCCTTAGGGGTCTTCTCCCCTGTTTTGGGAACTCTCATCTTGGAGATTGCCAACAACGGTGGCTTGGCAACAAGGGAGAGATTACGATAGCCCATTAAACAGTTGCTAAAGGCCAAGTTCTGTGACACGGTTTATCCACTATTTTTCTATGTTCATAACAATCCTACACAGTACTTCCAATTTCTGGCTGTTCTATGGCTAAAGAAAGAAGTAGTACAGTTCGTATGCAAAAGATAATCACTCAGCTCTAAAAGTATGAATCACGTGATTTTTATTTCCTGTTCAAGAAAGGGGAGGAGAGGAAGAATTTCTGACCCCTCTGGGGCAAGAGAGGAAGGCTCAAAGGCAGCCCATCCCAAGCTGGGACTCTGAAGGTACCTGCTCGTTACAAGATGCTGGTGTAGTCCTATAGTACCTGTCAACATTAGACAGAGCTGGGCCTCAGCTCCGTTATGAGTCAAGTGGGCTTTCTTTTATTAGCCCAAACGCACAATCACCACTTACAATATTTTTATGGAGTTCTCTTCCAAGAATAAAACTTAAGAATGCAACCTATCCACTCATCAGTGCAGTGCCTAGCATGTAATACTTGAGATGGGACGGTAAACAAAACAGGCAGAAGACCCCACTCTAACAGGGAAACTGGACTAGGAAAACGGTAACAGCTGAATCAGGGAAGCACTGCTGTCTTCAGCATGCATTGTAATTGTGGGGTGGTCATGCGGGAGAGTGTGTCCTATCAGCTGGAAATGCATATTGAAGTATTTATGGGTTACATAGAATGATACATGGATTTGCCTTTAATATCCCAAGTCAGGGAGGGAACACCAACGGGGGCGCGGGGAGATAAAACAAGACTGCCAAATGTTTATAATTGTTGAATCTGGAAGATGGGTACACGGGGCTCATCATACTGTCTTCTCTACTTGTATTTATTTGGAAATTCCTTTAATCAGAAGATGAATCCCTCCCTCCATGGAGCTTAAAAAGATAAACATTAATTTATGGTGTGTCAATCAGAAAGATACCTACGCTATGCAGAAAAATAAACCAAGAAAGGGAGATGGGAAATGCTCAGAGTGGGTGGATAAATGTACCATTTCCACATGCACGTAGTCTTTATTTTCTACATATCATTTAAGAAGACATGAGTTCATAATCAGTGTAAGGTATTAATACACACCAAGCTCAATAAAATGGTAATTAAAGGACACACAGTTTTCCAAGAAACAAGTGAGCAGCTTGAGTTTTATGAAAGACGTGACTTTTGAAGAGATGTTCATGAAAATAATGGTGGCTAATATTTTCCTAACTTTTCTCTCTGATAAAACTAGGCTGTGCACTCATGTTAAAGGAAGATTGCATTTGATCCCCCTTGTAACCTCAGAAGCTGGAACTGTTCCCCTCATCTCTAAGATGCTGCCCCGGAGCTTACGGAGCCTGGACAGCTTCCCCAAGGTCATGCAAGCTCTAAGTGGTGGAACCCGTTTGGAATCCAGGTGGTCCAGCTCGAGAATCTGAACGTTTGTCATGCGACACTGCCTACTGTGATGGACAAGCAGCACTTGGATAAATGATGATGGGTAAAAGACTAGACATAAATATGAAGCAGTGACTTGGTATTTCCTGAGTGTTTGCCACACACGAGAAGTTGTCTGGTGCTGTGAGTTCTGGGGAGGAACAGGCAGATACGGGGGAGCAGCCAAGAGCAAGCTTTTCTAGGTAGGACGGTGCCAGAGAGCAGACACAACAGGCAAGAGGCCCAGTCAGGCCGCAAGGATGCTCCTCCAGAAGCCCAGGAGACTGAGGGCAGGAATGGAGGAAGGAGAAGTCACTGGGCCGGTTCTCCACCACTTCTCTTCCTACGCACCCACCACCACCATCACCACCCACCCACCCACCCACATCTACATGCCTGCCATGCCTCGGGCTGCTGATCTCATTCTAGAACGTGGTGCTACCACAGTATCAGACAACCAGAACTTACCTGACTGCGAAGCAAAAAATGGTGACGGCCAAGGCGACTTTGACAGATTCAAAAAAACATTTAAGCTTTTCTCTGTGCTGGGCACTGGTCAAAAACATTGGAAATACAGTGTGAACAGCACAAGGTCTCTCTTCTCATGAAGAACAGGCAGGAGACAAATATATCCTTTGTCAGGGATTGATAAACGCTATACATAAAAATGAAGTCGGGTAAGAAGGCGATGTCTTGCAAGGCCACAGAGAGCATGATCAGGAAGACTTCTCTGATAAGGGGACCCTTGAGCAGGAAACTAGAAAAAGTGAGAGAGTAAGTCTTCAGTATCCGGGGGAGAATGTTCCAGGTGGAAAGCACTCTGAGGCGGAAGCTTGTCTGGCATACTAGGGAACTCAGAAGGTGGCTGGCCAAGGCATGGGTGAGCACGCGGTGGGTAGGAGGTGAGATCGGAGCGAAAGGGCAGAACAGGGCCAGACTGGGGAGGTCCTGGGGGCTGCTCTGTGGACTGGCTTTTGACTCTGAGTGAGACAGGAAACCGCTAGAGGAGTCTGAACTAGCCGACATGTGCATGGGTTCACTTTGCCTGCTGGAAGATAGGTGGGGGCGTGGGTCTAAGCAAGGAGGTCAGTTAGGAGCCTACCGCAGTAATCCAGGGGGAGAGGGCAGTAGACAGGACCAAATGGGAGCAGGGAGTAAGGACTGTGAGGAGAGCAGGAGGATTCTGCGTGTTTTGGGTAGAGCCCACAGGGTTTGCCTGTGGACTGGACCTGAGCTATGGGGGATGTGACCAGAGAAACATTAAAGGCTTTCGAACTGAGCCTTTCATCTCTACCATCAACCTTCCCTTGGGGTTAAGCCATTAGCAGGGGCACTCATTGGTCAGATTTGAGTTCTAAACATAGCAATCCCTGCCGGCTCAGCAATTATTCTACTTGTCTAGGCAAGAGATAAGCATCCACAAGGCTGGGAGGGGGCATGAATAAGTGCAAATGGATTGAGAACTGTTTAGGAAGTTGTTGCTAACTGATTGGACAAGGCAGGAAAGGAAAGGAAAATGGCTTGCCCTGACCAGTGAATTGTGGTGCTCTGAACTAAGAATCGCGTAAGGAGGGGGAAAAAAACCAACCCTAGGAAGTCAGAGGTAGGTCTGGAAATAGAGATTATGAATCCATTTCTGGGTGGGTGACTTTGAATCAATTGTGCAGAAGCCAACAGATAAATCCAAGCAGGCATGTAAATAAGAATGGGCGGCTCAGACAGGCCCGCTGCACAGTTCTTCTTTGGGTTTATTTTGAAATACAATAGGGCCTCACTCTTTGAGCCAGAAAATTTAAATCAGAATATTCTAAGAGGAATTTTGTTTCATTATTTTCGAACAGGCATAGTAACTAAAACTAGGCTACCAGAATCCATTCTCTTTTTAACACAACAGGATCCTTCAGAGACCTGTCTTAATAAACTACACTTAGAAACAACAGAACAATTTTTGTACCAACACTAAGCAGCATGGTTTGGCTATATTCGTCTTTTTTCCCCCAGTAAAAGGGCTAAATTCTGAATAGGAGAATAACAAATGTAGACTTCTTAACCTTTGTTTTTACATTTCTGAGCTCTAAGTTGATAAACTAGAATTAAGGTTTTCACCCAAATTCACACGCTAGCATTGAACATGAGACTTCTCAATTCCACTCAACAGTGGAAATAGAGAACCAGACCAAACTTCAAGTCAGACATTTGGTTTAAGGTCAACGCTGTGCCTGTGAACATGCTCTCTGCTAGAAACACGGGGATGAATGTGGCATAATCTCCATGTCCCGGGAGACCCACCAAAAGGTCTGAAGTGCCCTCTCCACTCAAACGAAGGCATGTTTATAGGGTTGGAACAGGCTGATAGCCTGTCTGGAAATGCATAGCAGTCACTCCACTGGCTTGGAACGTTAGAAAGATTTTTTACCACTAAAATTTCTCTGATAGTTGTTTCTATTCCAGAATAAACACTGTTGACTTTCCAATTGCACCATAAGCCAGTGAAAGGCAGGCAATGGACATAAATATTTAGAGAGCACCGCATTTCCTGCAGACCCATAGAACTTTCAAAGCAAGAGCTCCTGGACTCCCCTTACAGAAAATCGTTTGAACAAAAACACTTTCTAAAGACACCTTTAGGAAGTGTTGAGTCAGAGCGCCGTGGGATTTCCCCAGTGGGTTTCCTTTCCTTCTCTTTCCTTCACTCCTCCTCCTTTCTCTTGTTTCCTCCCTCCTCCTCCTCCTCTTCTTTCTTCTTCTTGAAATGTTTAGCTACCTACTCAGAATTTCCTGTCTTCAAGTAGTATGTGAAAACTGAGATTTTTGCCTGAATTTGTTGAAATTCAGAAAAAAATTAGTGTTTGACCACTCGTACTCCAGAGCTTGGCAGAGACCAGTGAGGAAAGGCAGACAAACTAAATGGTTATGAAAATACTACATTGTGAGTGCCGGAAATGAGAACGCGAAGGAGCTGGAAGGAAGGGGCACCGAGCTCCGAGGGGACTGGTGGGGAGGCGGGCTTCTCCCTCGTGGCTCAGAGAGCATCCCTTGTGGCCACATGCTGCCTCGGCTACTTTTCTGAGAGAGCCACAGGACAGAGGCCAATGGAAGTAGAGGATGGAGACCGGTAGCAGGTAGGTCAAAGCGAATGAGAGTGGCCACACTGCTTCCTCATTCCCATCAATTCCTTCCTGTGCTGCATTGCTTTGGCTGATACTCCAAGTGCTGAATCAACCTGATTCTCACCACCTTTCCTGTAGCATCTTTTCTGCACCTGCCATAGCTTCCCAACTGCTCCACCTGAATGATAACCAGGCCTTCAACTTCTATGTCCCTCCCCTGCATCAACAACAGTGGCTTTGCATCGGGCTTGTAAGCCATGGTCAAGACCTTTGACGCTATAAAGCGCTACAGAACCCAGGCCCCGCCTACCTCTCCAGTTCCTTCTCCCACTTACTCCTTGTTCACACACACAGGCTGCCTTTCTCTCCCTCGAACTCACAGAGCTTATTCTTCTCTTAAGGCCTCCACATGTTTTTCCTGTCTGTCTAGAACAGGGATGTCAAACTCATTGTCACCAGGGGCCACATCAGCCTCACGGTGGCCTTCAAAGGGCCAAATGTAACTTTAGGGCTGTATAAATGCAACTACTCCTTAACAGTTAAGCGAGAGCTCAACGCTGTCACCATGTAGAAACACGGTGCTGGGATGGACAAAACAAGGTGGAGGGCCGGATTCAGCCCACGGGCCTTATCTAGAATGTCCTTTCCTCAGATCTACTCAGGATTGTTTTGTTATTTAAACCTTCGCTCACTGTTATGGCTCACACCGGCCTTTCTGACCCCCGGCAATTACAGTGGCCCCACCCCATGCCCTTTCCCGGTCTTCTTTTCCTTAAAGCATTCACTACAGAGTCCACCCTCTCCCCAGATCTGGTCTGTTCTATTCATCACTGTGTCCAGAGAACTTAGGAAATCATATTTGTTCAATAAGCTAATTCTAATCTGAATTCCCAATGGTATTGCATTATATGCCTCCACCACAGTGAAACAAACAAAAACGTGTGTTTCTTCCCTGGCTCTGACCACTGACTTTTGCCTCAGGAACCTGAAGGGGCTTCTCCCTCCACCGGGACAGCTTTTCCCAATATTTTCACATTGGATTTTTGTCCCAGCCGTCTGGTAGCAGGGAAATGAAACGAAGTGTGCCACCCACGAAACATAATGAAAGAGCTGTTATTTATCAAGGGTTTATTACGCACTCGGTGCTACCCATACATCATGCATTTAAACCTATAACATCTTTATTACATGGTTTTGTCCCCATCTTAGAAGGCATTTTCAAATAACTTCCAAATGACATGTACAGACTGCCAAATTTCAGACTATTCCTGCATTTCAACTCTGAGTATTCAACCCTTAGAAAAACAAACGTATCTCTGCCCTGCATACCTTTTCCCCCATAACTAACATCACAGAAACAGTGTTTGAACTAAGTACCACAATAAGTAAGCAAAAAAGTAAGAAAGTATTTACTTTGATTGCTATATCTGTTATGCACATTGAAGTACCAAGTGAGAGTTTCCTCGGTCAAGAGTAGGGTATATGTTTCTGAACATTTATGAAAGTGTTTTCTGCATATATTAGGAATCCAAAACCAAGGAGATGTTTAGAGTAGTTATGGCTAGCTAGTATGTCTTTAGCTAGTACAGGAATGTGTTCTTGTTTTCTTTTATATAAGAAGTTAAAAACTGCCCTGACTCCATTGGTTGGGTATCATCCCACAAAGCGAAAAGATGGCCGGTTTGATTCCCGGTCAAGGCACATGCCTGAGTTAGGGGTTCAGTCTCAGGTCAGGGTGCCAATGAAGGCAACTGATCAGTGCTTCTCTCCATTTCTTTCTCCCTCCCCTCCCCTCACTCTAAAAATAAATAAATAGATCTTTTTAAAAGAAAGAAGTTAAAAACAAATACCTGTTAAGTTCCTACTTGGGAATTTCTGAAACTACAGTATCAGATTAGACAGTAACTCATCTTGATTCAGCAGCCCATAAAGCGAAACGAACCCTACTTTGCTCCTCAGGGGTGTTCTGGGCTTGGGAAGGCCCTGCTCTTATGGAGCTCATCACACCTCCATTTTTAGAATTTCATAACATTTTCTCTCATATCAGGATAAATTCTAAAAAGAACGACAGAAAGAAAATAGAAGAGTGTTTCGTAATCTTGACATGTTTCTGGAAGTTTCCTGGATCCTCAGTTGCCGCAGGTAACGCTTCATCAGGACAGGGCGCCCGCGGGCCCAGGGTTCCACGCGCCACAGCGACACTGCTTTCCTGTCACTTTCTCTGCCGCTTTAGTTTCAAGATCAGACCTTATTAAATATTGTGATTAAATGGTATTCCTTAGAGTTTAATCCTCACCAACTGCTATAGGAGGGGGGTGGATAAGCATGTGTCTTACAGAGACAGTGAAGAAAAGTGGCAAAAAGCCAAGACCACCAAGATTTCCCTCCATCACTAAATTCCAAAAGCATCCAACGATCTCCCCAAGCACTTTGCTGGACAGAGCCAATCCTAGTCCGCTCATCGGCACGCCCATCTCCCATCGGTTCCCGCCCGTCTCAACATCCTCAGCGTCCCATCCTTGTTAGCGAGAAACTAACTCTAAAAACCCTGATCTAGGATGGGCAAAGCATGATGTAAGGGAAGGTTTTTCTTTTACAAAAATCAACGTGAAAAGCCCACGTCTCCCCCAGCATGCTCCTCTCACACCCACTCAGTAAGCCTGTACTCCTGACTGGGGCCAACATGTTTCATATTCCATGTGCTTTGTTGCAAAATTTTAAAGGTGTGAGACGCCTGAAGGTTTAAACTGGACGCTGTTTCAGACCAGCTCCCACATCCCCCTTGGCGGCAGCTGTAACATTCTAGCACAACACAGATGCTTAAACTAATAACAGGTTTACACGGTCAAAGGGAATGAACGCAGGACAGCATACTTACACCCTAGCTTGCAGTTCTTCCTCTCTCTCAGCACATCAGAGAGGCGCAGATGCTAGCGTCTGAAACTGTCTGTAATCACACAGCAACGGAAGACGAGCTCTGGGACAGCCCGGGATCAGCCCCTCTGGCCCTTCCTCGCAGCCTCCCATCCTCCCCGTTCCCCCTCCATCATCCTCAAGCTGAACCACGGTGAGCATGCATCCTTCCCCCTCCCCGCCCCCACAATTCCTACAGAGGTCCTATCCTTTGCATTAGCTCGTTTCCAAAGTCTCGGATTTCTGTGGGAGTTGGTGTCAGTTCTGGACACCTCCTACAGCATGGGGGCTTTAGTCAAAGGAGCAGGTCGGGGGAGGAAGGAGATGGCTCTGGAAGGGAAAAGGTCTGCACTTGGCTTCCTCCTAGGCCAAGGGCTCACCAGCCCCTCCTAGCCGGGCAGGGTGCAGGAAGTAAACGTTGCCGGGGCTTCAATGGCAGAGTTGGGAGAAGGGAAGGGGAGCTGAAAAATGCCCCAAAGGAACGGATTCCCGGAGGGTATTAGAAAGGGCATGCTCAACGTGTATGGAGGGCCAGCGTGCCACCCAGTGACATGAATGACATGTTGAAATTAACATAAACAGTATGAAAGCACACTTAAATAAAGTGAGAAATAGCCATGTGTTGTCAAAGCTCCCGCTGAGTCAACCTGAAACTGAGTGAATCTCAGAAAGAAGGGAGGGCCAGAGAAGGAGGGTGCGGAAAAAGACCTTGAGGAGGCTTCAGAGTTTGGAGGGTGGTCAGAAAGCAAAGACTCCAGTGGGATTTTACTCGAAACAGGGAGGAGGGTGGGAAAATGTTGGGAGAGAACACTGCTTGGAGCGGGACAACCCAGAGCCTTGCCAGAGGACAGAAGGAAGTCGGCTCTCCATGGAGCCCCTCCGTTCTCATTATTAGAAAGGACCCACGTGGTCAGAGGGATGATCAACCCCTTGAGGTGCTGCGGAGGAGTATTTGTATTAAATTAAATCTAGAAGACAGAAGGCAGTGAGCTCTGAGCTTATGCCTTCATTGCCCTCGGGAAGGCATTGATGTGCATTAAGGATTCACACATCTCTGCAGACAGATGCCAAAGGCAATTATCTGGCTGCAAGAGCTGCCCAACTTCACCCCTGCCCAAGTGTGCGTAAGCCAGTTTCACTTAAACAGGATTCTCCACTGCACTTCCTTCACTTAAATGGCCAGAGTGAATGTTTTAAACTTGAAAAATATATCAGATCACAAATGTCTTACAATACTTTCATTTACTATGTTATGATTTAACACTTTGCTGGTCCAACTCAAGAAAGGGAGAGACTCCGTTACGGTGTAAACCAGTGGAGCAGAATCCTGTAAGCAATCGTAGAGTAAGACTAATTTATTCAATGGATACTTACTGAGCATAAATATCAATGCATTTTATTGATGCTAAGAAATGTCTTTTTTCCCCCACAATGTATGGACACATCTTAAAGGAGGCACTGTCAATTTTATTGACAGAATTTCTTTTCTTAGCAATACATTTTTTTAAAAAGGTCATGATTGTCTGAATGTAAAAAAATACAATAAAATAAAGAAAGAAACGACATATTCCTTTTCTTTTTCATCTTCACCCAAGGACATGCTTATTGATTTTGGAGAGAAGGGAAGGGAGGGAGAGGAACGGTGATGTGAAAGAGACATCAATTGGTTGCCTCTCAAATGTGCCCTGACTGGGGACCAAACCTGCAATCTAGGCAGGTGCCCTGACTGGGAATCGAACCCACAACACTTTGCTTTGCAGATCGATGCTCCAACCAACTAAGCCGCCCTGATCAAGGCAGAAACAATGTCTTTCAAAAGTATCTTAAAATTGATGAGATAGGAACTCATCAATATCATTACAGGTGCAGTTCAAAGGTTGCCTTTTCAGAGTGGCTTCCCAAAGCATCAGTCAGCCATGATCAGCCTGATTCTCCCACTTTGCTGATCACATCTCTGTGGAGACCATGTCTCTTCAATAGCATGAGGCATCATTCTAGGCATAGTAGGTTCTCAATGAATGGCTCTGGAATGAAGAAAAGTTACCATTTATTGAGCAATTACTACATGTCAGACCCTGAACGAAATGCTTTAAGAGGAAAAATTCATTTATCCTAGCAACTCTAAAGATGGGGAAACCTATAGCAGGTAAGCAGAGAAGGACGGACCAGGCCCCTGCTCAGCCTAACTTCAAAGCCAGACACGCAGGCCCCGAGTTATACGGTGCATCACATACAAGCCCTGGAAAGTTCTGTGCTAAATTCTGGGACTGGTCCAAAGATGTATGACAAGATCCAGAAGCTACAGAGAAGGATAAAGCTGTTCCCCTCCACTGGAAAGGTAGTATTTACCTCCCGGATCACCGCATTCCCCTCTTTTTCTAAGTGCTTCATGTATGAGGTCCTGCATTAACACGGAGGTGGAGATGCTTCCATCTCTGCCCAATAAGTTGAGAAGAGGCTGCAAGGAAGAGACGGGGGGTTAAACTTCATATGGAAGGACCCCTCCATCGGTGAAAGTGGGCACAGCCCACCGAGGGCTCCATGAGTGATGGTGGATGATAGGGACATAGGGTACACCGGGGAGGAGCTGGAAGAAAAGTAGATATAAGAGCCTTGAGTGCCATGCTCAGGGGTCTGACCTTTGTTTCATGTGATCAATGACCTTCATCAATGACCTATTTCAGTGTGGGCTTTCTTCCCTCCCAGCTGAGCCTCTCTCTCCATTCAGCATCTAACTCAAGGAAGAATGTTGAAATTGGGCATTGCCATTCCTGTATCAACTGATTGCTATGTCCAACAGAGACTCCTAACCCCCACGTAAAGAGAAAATAAAACCAGCTGGAAAAAAGGAGTAACAAAGGAAATTTGGTTCTTACATTCGTATGTATCACTTCAGCTCAGCGAGCGCCTATGAAATTTGTCATTTTGGGTCTCCGTGAAAGTCCTGAAGGATAACACAAACAAAAAATGTTTCCTTCAGAATAGACCTGGACAAATCCAGCCCACAGCCTGTTCTGTGTGTTTCTCAAGCAAAGATTAGTTTATACATTCTTAACGGGTTGCAAACAAATGAAAAAAAAAAAAAAAGGGACAGACACACATGAACCACAAAGCCTAAAATACGCACTATCTGGCTATTGCCAGGAAAGCATTCACTGCTCCCTGACCTAGAACTTACCATCCTCCCCCACCGGTAGTCGGACACAGGACATTTAAGTGCTTGATGTGACCAGACACATAGAGAACTAGGTCTGTTTACCACTTCAATAATCAGAGCTAATTTCATGGTGCGATGATTTATCGATTTAGTGATTCCTCTCACGAGAATTCTACAGGTTTAGCCATTATCAAACTCAAGCCTATTTTTAACTCTGTCTTGGATATTCACCAAGATGTCCTTCTGACACTTCGGACTTGCTAGCTTTGGGCCAAATGCTGTAACGGTTGGACCTTCCCAATGCTGGTGATAAGTGGCTTCTGCAGACTCCACGGCACACCGGTTATTAAAGCTCACCAAACAACTCCCTTAATTAGAGACCCGGGAAAACCCGACTCTCCTCCCACAGGTTAGCACATCGAGTGGGCGTTGCTGGACTCTTTTTAAAACTTAGCCTAACATTATCGCTCTTCAAGGTGCCTTTCCTCCAAGAGGACGTGGGAAGGGGAAAAGAAGAGAGGGTTGTAGAGTTTCAGTTCCATCAGTTCAGCATACTTTAGTTATCCATCTAACGATAATTCAATTAGTTGCCAAAAAGAGATGTTTAGGTTTGGAAGTTTTTCCTGGGCTTGTATCTCATTGAGGAAAACACACACACACACACATACACAATTTTTGGTGAACTTGTGTACACAGATTAAAAAGATAGTCAAACATGCCTCAAAAACGAAATCTATTCTAGATGTACTATACAGTCAACCCCTGATCACTGGGATGGGAACCGCCCAGGCTTACTTGAGGCTGTTCTGCTGCACCGGAATAATCTGTGACCCAGTTATTCTGCAACAAACCTGGGCCCCCTTGTTAGGATGGTTAGGCTGTATTTCTATCATCTTTGCTAAACATCTGTTGCTTTTCATCAGCATGAGCAATGTAAAGAGGAACATGTAGTCATCTCTTAATTACTTGAAAGCTGGCTCTGCAGTCAGTTCTACTTGGCAGAGACGCCCCTGGCTCTGAATGCCCGATTGGATTGGGGTCAGCTTTTCATTTTGTAAAGCAGGTTGATGCAGACTGATGAAACATTGTATTTCAGAGCCTGCCACATGCCAGGACTAGACTGCTTAGGGTCCTTGTCTCAGAAAATGTTTCCATTACCACTCCTAGTTGAATACATGAGCATTCTGCCTTAGAAACCACAGTTTTCCTAAGTCAAAAGAGACAGTGATTTTTTTTTTCCCTTAAAGAGTAAACCATTGCATTTCATTAAAAATACTCCTCCACGCTGCCATCATTTCTAGGTGGTGCATTTCAGAGGAAAGAGAAGTGAACCTGGGTTAAACCACAGCTCTGCCAGCAGAGAGCTGCGTGAGCTCCAGCAGAATCACTCATTCCTGAGATTGGGTTTATCAACAGCAATCACCTTCAAAGCGCGCTACGTGCCAAACTTGACGAATCATTTCATTAATCATCATCAGTGCTCAGCCTGACTCCAGAGAGAAAGGCCATTATTTCCTAGATTACGGAGGAAGACATGAGCAAAGGTGAGATAATCCAGAGAGAGTAATCAACTGTGATTATTACATTTTCCTGATTATAACATGATCTAGCCTAAATAATTTCCTACAGGGGTCAAGGTCTCAGTGCTAATGACCTGCGGAGACAAACTTCAGAGACAAGTCGGCTACTTCCGGAGCGGTCGGTCTTAACCTCTATCATGTTCCTAAATCTTTAAGATCACCCAAGAGTTAGCCTAGCCCCTGCATTCCAGCTTTACTGTTCCATGGATCGAACCATCCCAAAAGGGGGTTAAAAGATGACAATTGTTTGAAAGACCAACCACCAGCAATGAAAGGCAGGAGAGGAGAGAAACCAGCAAAAAGTGGATTGCAGCCATTAAGAATCAGAGTACAGACCCAGGAATTCCTTTTAGTTTAGTAAGGGCTCAAAAGACTTCATGCCGCTGAAGCATGTCCCATATTTATGTGTCAACGCACGAATCATTAAGTAGCAGTTAAATCACTTAAAAAACTCAGATTCTTAATGGAGGGGGGGGTTGTACAAAACAGTGCAGGCTATTTTGGGGTTTGCAAAACTATTGCCACTTCCTTCCTATTGGTTTGTTAACAAGTGGTCATTCCAACTCTTTGAAGTACAGATCGAATGTCCCATGGAAATATTGGAGCTTGGATTTGGTAACAATCATTCCTATTCAAGGCAGGGAAGGAAGCTGGTGCCCAGGGGAAAGAGGAGATGAGCGGGAAGATGCCATCAAGGAAAAGCGGGGCGAGGGCACGGTTCTGACAGAGAACTGTTTCTCCGTGCGCTGGGCCGGGTCAGCAGCCAGGTCCCGGAGCTGCGCACGGAGGGAAAAGGAATGCGACGCAGGGACGGCTGGGGATGCCCTGCGGCGAAGCCACCGAGAGGGAAGAACTCTGGGGGCGAAACATTGATTTCCTCAGGTGGTTTGGGGGCTCAGACACAGGGCCTCGCGTAGGACAAGAAGTCAGACCAAAGTCAGAGGGTCTTACATCAAACATCACTGTGTATCTAAGTCTTAGATATTGTAGAACAGATAAATACCACGGGATTGGGGGCGGGGTGGGGCAAGCATGAAGCTTTAGAAAATACCTGGTTCCTATAAATCACTGTAGGAGGGAGGCAGCCCAGGCCTCCCGAGGTGGAGGAATTGCTGGGGTCTCGCGCGGCAAGGCCCGAGTTACAGTGACGTTTTCTTACTCCTCGATGCGATGCGTTTGGAAATGTTTTAATAGCGTTTCATCAAAGTCCCAAGTTGATACATTCTTTAAAACCATGCCAACTACAGAAAACCGAGAAGCCAGAAGATGTCGATTTTAACACTTGATAACCATTTTTATAGCGTTACGCGCCCTAGCTGGGCCTGCGATTCTGTTCGGTGACAACTCTGACCTAGCGACAACACTCTGGTCTCCGCCTGGTGTAAAGAGGAAACACGAGGTAGCTCTGTGTGCAATCTGCCGGAAAAACCCCAACCCGACTCTGCCTCCGAGCGCGCAGCGTCCCCTGCAACGCGGGCTGGAAACAGCCTCCCGCGGGACCCACGCCGGGATTCCGAAAACGTGTGGTCGCCGCGGCCACCTGAGGGTGGTACAAAGGGAGCGTGGAGGACCGGGACTTAATGAAATACCGGCTCTACAAACGAGACTTCACCAGCGCAGGTTTCAAAACTCACCCACCTCATTGTTTCCGACGAACGGGATACGACTGAACCGCTTAATGACTCTCCCTAACCGGACCCTCCTTCGGCGCGCGGTGGAAGAACCGGGTCCGTCAGAGCGCACAAAGAGGGCCGGGCTGCCGGCGCCGCCCGCGGACCCCGGCTGGTCCTCCGAAGCCAGAAAGGTCGCCAGAGTCCCAGAGGCGACCAGGTGTTACCTCTGACCCCCGTGACAAAAGAGCCCCCGGCTTTCTGCGCCCCCCCTCCGCCCCGCCCCGCCCCAGGCGTCTAGGCGAGTGCCACAAAGGCTGGGATCCTCCGAGCCCGACGCGCCGCAGCCCTGGCCTCCGACCCCCGCCACGGTCGGCCGGTGCTGGGGCGGGTGTGCGGGGGTTGCCCAGCACGGCTGGTGGCCGCGCCCCGTTTGGGGACTGTCCTGTTTGAGTGGCGGGACCGGGCTTTGTAGCGCCCGGGGGTCCTCGGAGGAGCCGACGTTGCAGCCGCCGGGGCTGCGGGCGCAGGGTCGGGAGCGCCGGGCCCCCAGGTCGAGGTTGTGCCGGGGCTCGCGGCCGGGAGCCCGGAGCCGGGCGGCGGCGACGGGTCGCCCCCTCCAGGCGGCGGCGGGCAACGGCGGACCCCGGGTCTCCGCGGCGGGGTCGCTCCCCAACCCCGTCTGCCCCATCCCTGGAGGGAGCGCGCAGGGAATGGGGTCCCGGCATCACGCTCCGTCCGCCGCCACCACCTGCTGACTTGGGGCTCCTTCCCAATTCTCGGGGTTCCCGGCGAGCGGTCCCATCGCTTGGAAAAGACCCCGGGTGTGAAGGCAAAGCCGGCGCTTACCCGGAGAGGGGCGGCCCGCGAGGGGAGCCGCGCACGCAGGTTCGGTCCGGGAAGGGGCGACTGCGCAGCGCCGGCTCGGGCTCGGGCTCCGGCTCGGGCTCGGGCTCGGGCGGCCGCCGAGCGCCCCGCACCGCAGCTTGGGCTCCGACTTCCTCTTCCTCGGGCTCGGCCCCGCCGCTCGGCCGCGCCCCGGCCCGCCCCTCTCAGCGCCCAGAAGCGGGCTCCGCCGGCTGCGAGCAGCGGATCCCCCGTCCCACCTCCCCTCTGCCCTGGGGCGAGAAAGGTGGGAAGGAGGAAAGAGAAAGAGAGAAATCGAAAGAGATTAAGCACTTGGACTTGTCTCTGGAGGCTTGCCAAAGTGAGCAGTCAAATTACAGCCCCTGGGGGGGGGGGGGATTAAAAAAAAAATCCTGCTACTGTTTTTGCAGACACATCACTTTTCTTCATTTTCCGGGATCTTCAGGGGTTTTTTTCCCCCCCCCCTTTAAACTAATACCAAAAATAATTCTTTTAAGTCAACATTCTAGTATTACACAGAAGCTCCGGGGAAATATGTAAAAATTGGGGAAGCTCACTGTTTTTCAGGCATCATTACCCTAATCACCTGAGTTAATGTACCAAATAACCTTTGCTTAGAGAAAGTGGAAAGGAGCAAAGACTGACCTTTGTAACAGCCAGATGGACGTTTAAAGGCACAGCTGTGTGGCAGGATGGTGACACCGGTCCAAGGCACGCAGACGATTCTTAATTAACACCTCCCTTCCTTCAAAGGCAGACCTCACATACCAGGATTGCGTACTGGTTGCAGTAGGTTTTGAAATTTGTAAGAAAGCACTTTCACATTACTTGTTCACAGGCTTTTAACTTAACCAGTTAACTTAACCAGCTGTGTGGCCTGCAGGAAATTGATTCACCTCTCTGTGCCTCATTGCCTTCATCTGTAAAATGGCAAGAACGATGATGCTCAGGAAAGCCTTCAGACACGACCTGACCCATAATAAAGCCTGGCTGAATGTTAACTCTTACTGTTGTTGATTTCCCCCTTTTATCTGCTTTTATGCATAAACAGAGTCATGGAAATTATAATAAAGATTTGGAACAAAATAAGGTTTTGTGCAGGAGGGCCACATAGCGGCCCAGTTCTCTCCCTACAGCGTGCTGCTCATGTTCTGTTTCGTCATTTATTTTGTCTCCACAACTGACGGATGTTACCTAAGGCTCTGAGGCTGGGTTATGGCTGGAGTACCTTTACCACAGATGATTAGCAATGGGGTTACAACAGACATTTGCCATCTTCAAAGCAAAGTTTCCGTTGGTCTTACAATAACCTTGTGAGGTCTACAGCACAGGTGCTAGTTTCCTTTCTCGGACAGGAAGCTGAGGCTCAGACCCTTTCCAGTACCCTGCCTGTCATCCCATCTATGTTGCTATTTGCAGCAGAAGCAAGCAGAGCGCCTCACACGTGCACAGTACGTGTTGGTCTCTTTCTGCCCTGTGCCCGAGGTGCTGGCCCTCAGTGGACACTCACAGACCTAAGTTTCAAAGAGACTAACTGATGAGTGGTCTGTGTCTGACAGCTGGGGGGCAGGGCCACTGGGAGAGGACAGGACGAGTTTCCTCATTCCTTGCAAACCCCCCTCTCTGCTACTCTGCTCCCTGGCCCCATGTAACCACGCATGTCTCAGCACGGAGGACTTCGAGAGAAGCCATGTGATCTGACCGCCAACTGCAGACTCTGCCACTTACTAGCTGCTCATCTTAGACAGATAACAACTCTGAACTTTGGTTCTATAGCTATGGAATGGTGACTATATTTCCTGCCCAACCCATTTCTCTGACCTCAGTTTATTACTTAGGTGAGAGGTAGGAAGTGGAAACAGGAATGGGAGATCTCTTACGGAGACTGAATGCCAAACACGGCACTAGGCACCTACACCACCTTGTCATTCCTGATTCCCAGACAAATGTGCCCTGCCCTTCTGATCATGAGAGTGATCTTGAAATCACCTGGTCTGATACCTGTGTACCTAGCGTATCTGTGTGTGCCCAGCACTGAGCTCAACTCCTAACTCTCAATAGATATGAAATGTTCAGAGGGTGGGTGATTGCATGGGTGGATGAGAGGACAACATAAGAGTTGTGAAAATGCCGTTATGCAGCATTCCATAACAGAAACATGCCGTTCCTCCCTTTCAGGAGAAGTAGCCAGTGGAATGACTTTCTAATGGTGCATTCAGTATTGGGAAAATTCTTTTGGTGACAGGTCTTCCTAGTACTAATACTTATATCAGTCAAGGTCAAACGAGGGAAACAGAAACCACTTAAAGTATTCAAAAAAGAAAGACTGTAATGCAAGGAACTGGCCCACAACTGATGGAAATACCAAGAATCCGGAAGCTGTGAGGCAGTCCAGATATTAACACCCCCAGAAAGCCACAGCCACCCAGAGGATGGAAGGGCGGGGTGGGGAGTTCCGATGGAAGCTGTCTGTGGGAGCCGGAGGACTAGGCAGTGCCTTACACAGAGGCAGAGAGGGAGGGAAATATCCTGGTTTCCCCCTTCCCTCACACTCCCATCTGCCTTCTGTGGGTTGAACCCAGATGACAGGGGGACTTGGAACACTCAGAGCCTGCCACCCCTGCACTCCTGCGATGCTTAGCAGGGAAGGGGCAAGAAGGATCTGAGGGCAACCAGCCTAGGCCTCGCATAGCCCACAAGTCATACCTTTTGGGTCTATCCATTAGATCATTTTGGAGGAAATGTTTTTGCCCTTTGAGATAATTGAGTATCTCTTATAGCATCTCATTTATTCTTCATAGAGACCTGGTAAGCTAGATAATATACTCCCTAAATCACATGCAAGGTCATAGAGACTCAGGAGATTTCAGTGACTTGCTCAAGGTCACACAGCTGCACATAGCGGAGCAGGTTCGAGCGCAGCACTGGGTGTTCCAGTTCTCCAGTGCGTTCCACTAACCCAGCTGTTTTGAATGGAAGGCACGGCAACCACACACAGTCACGTTTCAGGGTTACCAATCTATTACACACATGTAGGAGTTAATCTTTGCAAAGGTTACAGAGTTAAAAGGCTAGATCACGACTTGCTTTCATTTTATGACTTTTGGTGATAACTTTTATGAGGCTGTGATGACTGGACTGAATTTATGATCACACAAAATCAGAAATAGTATGTCCACTGGACTGTAGGGGCACCTCAGGAAAAACACAGGTAGCATTTATCCTTTTTTAAAACAATGCTATTTCAGTGTCAAATTTGGCTTGACGATGACCTAGAATATTCTAACCATTAAGGAGATGAGGGTAAGAGAAGGGACTCAGGCAGTCGTCTCCCGTAGGAAAGACAGAAAACCAAGAATGTAAGTAAATTCATGTAAGTGTAGTCGTGTGAACTGTGTCTTCAGATTCTCTCAGCCCGGAGTGGGGTCAGAGTCTTGCTTGGTGCTGGTGCTCTTTTCCTGAAGCCTCAAATTCGCTAGAAGATTCAAAAATTAAGAAGCTATGCTCATCTCAAAGGGTGAAAGATGAAGTGAGAAATGTCCACGATTACTAGTATGTAGCTGAGTTGGGCCTAAAAGTAGGCAAAGGAATTTGAGGCCACCTGGAAATCCTGATATTTGAGAACTCCCGTCCCTAGTAGCTAGAGGATTAAGGCTGGTATCTAGGAGGCAAGTGCAAATTCCTTGTCCATCCAGGATCATCCTTCTCAGTATCACACTCACAGAGTAAGTGCACTGATCTTCTCAAAAAGTGTGATTTCCTGCCGGTGAGGAAAGCCCAAGCAAAGGAGGGGGACCCCAGGTACCAGCCAGGCCGAGAAGACAGCAAAGGGGCACCAAGAGACGCAAAAAGGATGACATATATGTGCTTGGGTAATAGGAACGTCTGACAAAGAGAAGTGTAAATAGCCCATGGTCAACATCATCAATTTATCTATTCCTCAGTTTTGACCAATATAGTTAAGTAAGATGTATGTTTGCATGCTTTGTAAATGTGGATATTTGCAGGGAAACATTTTAGAACTTGAAACTTTTCAACTTAAAGTTAATTCATCTTGGTTAAACAATCCAATATTATTTTACGCAGATGGCATACGCAGCTATGTAGGAGAACAATCTTAACTGTATTATACGGAAATAAAGCAACACTGGATAGTTTATACTTCTGCTTCAAAATTAGCTTTGTTTTCCAGTTTATAATAGAATGTACATTTGGAAGGTTTTGAAATTTAGGAATGTTGTTTTGGTTTTTTTTGAGCTGTTTTCTTTGTGTCAGATGTGTTAGAGGGAGGGGCTTTATTTCTCAAAAGTTTTATGTTTGGAAGTTCTCTGTAAGAACAGCACTGTCCCCCTCAGAGTCATTTGGAAGTGCGTGTGTTGAGAGGCCGGGGGGTGGGGGATGTATCAGCAGGGACAGTTCTGCCCAACAAAGGGTTGTCTCATCCTAAATACCAACAGCATCTCCTTAAGTGCATCCTGTGAGGAGTTCCTTTAGGTTGGGCATCTTAAACTTAAATACTTTCAGGGGCTGGGCCAGGCCGGTTTTAAAAAAAAAAAAAAGCTTCAACAGCTCCAAGCTGTGAGGATGTGGTGCACACTTAAAGCATATAAATTCAAATTTTCTTAAATACCACTTTAGCCAAACAAACATTTCATTCCCTTAAGAGAAGTTCTTCTTGTGGCCCTCCAGTTTGCTCCTTCTTTTTCACTCTCAGTTGCTTTTGGATAACTTTCCAGATAAAAATAGAAGAAGGTATTACCTCCTCCCTTAACCCTCCTCCTCCCTCTCCTTTCTTCTCCTGTAGTTAGCTGCTCAGGAAAAGACTGATAGAAAGTACTTTTGCTGTCCTGTAACAGTTCAATATATTTTAATTATAGCCATGAATGCTATAATTAAAATAATAAAATGAGTAGGGGGAAATAAGGCTAATTTTAGCTATGAAAAATGCAATTAGTTAAAAAATGTAAACAATACACTGAGGACGGAGGCCTCAAGTGTGTTTTCTCATTCATTCTTGCGTACCTCTTCTCTTTTGGAATTTTACAACAAAGCCTTACAAGTCGGTAGACATAATGGTTGCTACTGGTTTTGGAACAGCTACATGTCCCACCTCTATGTTAAGGGATGTACACGCATTATCTTATTGAATCCTCTTAACTAGGTGTATTTTCTCCATTTGTAAACGAGGACACCAAGGCTTAGAGAGCGCAGGTCCTGGGACCAAGTTCTCATGAGTAGGAAGAAGCAGCGCAGAACATTGGAACTATGTCTGTAACCCCCAATTTGTCCTCTTCAGGGTCATGTGCCACTGAAGGTTTGTCAGCACACATGGCCTCCCACGAGTCTCAGCCATCTTCATCTCTCCGTTTGGCCGCCTTCTTCGATGCCTTCTGAACAGCAGTTCGTGGGCAAATGCACCGTGCGCGCTGATGAGAAGATGCGGTAACAACTTCAGTTCGCAGTCTTTTCTCCTCAGTTCTAAAATCCGACAGCCCTGCATATCCGACACCTCCTGCATGGAGGTTTTTTCTTAAATTATTTGTACCAAAGTCTGCCCTGACCTCAACCTATTTCTCAATAAAACATCACCTTCCATGGTTGGATACTATTTGTAGTTTTTTTTAAAAAATCCCATTTATTGTGAATTTCTATTCATTTAACTGCAGAAATATTAAGGCGTTTGACTTTGGGATGCTGCCCCAAACTTATTGCATATGATACGGTAAGTGCCTGCATTGCCTTTCCAAAATCTCCCATCGAAACCCCCCTTAAAATCTTGAATTAGGGATTATGAATCTGAAGTTTGAAAGAGACCATGTTATATTGAATAGATACTGTTAAAAGTATGTTTGTGAATGCTAAGAAGCAATGATGTGGGTGTTAATTTGTACTAGTTTGCAGGAGCCAATTGTTAAAATTTCAGGAATTTTGAGAGCCAGTTGATGTCAAGTTGGTAGTTTGAAATCAGCCATGGTAGGAATATTTACACGACAGAAATTGGCAAATCCTACAAATCTGGGCTCCCCCCACCACCACCACAGCTGGTCGTTAACCATTTACCAGCACTCCACTGGAATAGGGACGAGATATAAAGGGGGAAAATGTCAAACTATGAGTGCTTCCTAGCCTACCCTTTCCTACAGTTTGGAAAGGTATTAAGGGAGAAAGAGAAAATGTTAGTTTGGTTTCGCTGACAAGCAAACCACTTTTCATAGACTGTTTTTGTCTTGGGGGTAAGTTTGACAGTGCTAGAACACGATTGTTTGGTGCAGTAAGGCTCATCAGGAAACTAGGGCTTGGGTAATGTGGCCCCAGGGTATAAGGAGGGAGGAGCAGTGCCGGAACTTGGAGGCACACGGGAATAGGAGCTGTGCATTCGAGATGTACTTCATTGATGCTTGAATAAAGGTAGATCTGTGGAATTGCCTTAGAGTGCCCATCCAAGCTCTCTCGAAAATTCCATATTGAGAAAAATTACTGCTGCCACGATGCGCAACCTCAGGTTTGCAAGTGTGATGAAGACCAAGGTGTGAATTTCTTCCTTCTTTTCTACCTATCTATCTATCTACTATCTATCTACTATCTATCTATCTACTATCTATCTACCTATCTGTCTACCTATCTATGTTTTTAAAAGGAAAATGCAAAAAAATAGTAAGAGAAGGTTCGGTAAAGGACACCAGAAACACAGGCCCCCGGATGCTGGGCAGAGGCAGAGCGGAGGGTCAGTGAGTGGCGCCACCTGTGGTGTTAACTGGCCACAGGGATTCCAGGTGCCGTCTGTTCCCACACTCAGCCAGGTAAGGTATTTGGAGCTTTTTGCCATGGGGAGTGTATGGGTTGAAGGAAGAGCACATGGGAGGCTCGGTTAGTATCTGAACCAACACACATTTGGAGGGAAAAGATTTTTAGCCACAGAAGCCCTTGCATGTTGCTAACTTCCAATGGAGTTTAGTGATTCTTGTTCTTCTTTCTTCTCCGCTTCTTAAGACTTAACCCTACTACCTGCAAGGAAAGGAATTTTACATTCAAGAGCTAAATGCAGGTGCTATCAAAAGGAATAAAAAGGGAACTGCATAATTATAGAGAACAAACTGATCATCCGAAGATGGAAAAGCCCCGTAATTATCCTCATTCATTAACGCCCAAGCAAGGTCTTTGAGACTGTAAATTGGCAGTGCTCTTTCAGACACAACGTCATCTCAGCAATAAGTACCTAGGGCCATCACTGAGGTCTTTACAACATCCGTGCAGAAGCTGGCAAATCTGGAGACTCGAGATGTTCAACAGAATGCTGTTTTTTCTTTTGTAACTTTCGTTTTAAATGGTGGCCGGCTCTGTTTCCTAAGGAATGAAAAAATACTTTATTCCAGGCAAAAACTCTAGAAGCAAAAATTCCAATGAAATCAGGCTTTTAAAGTTGTTCTTGTATCAACTGCAACATGTTGTTTAAAATGTTTGGTAATAGAAATAAAAAGATCTAGATCTGAATTTTTATATTACATATGTAATAAGTTAAAACACAAACTTTTTTTTTAAATTTATTTATTTATTTTTCAGAGAGAGGAGAAGGGAGGGAGAAAGAGCAATGTATGGTTGCCTCTCAGATGGCCCTCACTGGGAACCTGGCCCGCAACCCAGGCATGTGCCCTGACTGAGAATCGAACCGGGACCCTCTGGTTCCCAGCCCGCGCTCAATCCACTGAGCTACACCATCCGGGCACAAACTTTTAAATATAGCTCAACGTGGCACAATTTTGTAAGACAAACGCAAACTTTAAAAATGTAAATCCCATGAGCCCTGCCCCATGTGGCTCAGTGGATTGGGCGTCGTCTGGCAAAGCAAAAGGTCTTTGGTTGGATTTCGGGTCAGGGCACATGCCAGGGTTATAGGTTCAGTCCCTGTCTGGGTGCGTGCGAGAGGCAACTGAGGGATGTGTCTCTCCCTCTCTTTCTAAAAAATAAAAACTAAAGTTAAAATAAAATGCCATGAAATTCTCAAAAAAAGAAAAAGGAAAATTCATTTTGAATGGGGAACATTGATATTTGAAACTGTGAAGACCTCAAATTTAATAATTTAATAAGAGTTTCATAATGAAGGAAGCAGCTGTCAGTAGGTTCATGATGCTCAGTCTCAGAAGAGTGCAAGAATGTGGGGAGCAAAGGAGAGTTAAACAGGGAACGAAGAAAGAACTCTTGTCTCTGGGAGCTCCTTGGAGAGTGAGAACTGAAGATGGCATCATTCTAACCCCAAGATACTTTTCTCAAGTTAGCAGGATCGAACTTTCTGGTTTGCTAAAATATTATGGTGAACTGAGTTTTTACCATATGCACAATTTATAGTAAAATAACTCAAGTTCATTTTTTTCCTCCAAATTCCTTTTTACTTAACTTAGGAACGATTTTATTCATCACCTCCAGAAATCACACGCTACTAAGATAGAGTATTCCGGGTAAAGCTGGGAATTATTAAGAATGAAATTTTTTAATATATATTAGTTCCTGTGGTATACCCTAAAAATTTAGAATAATTTTGTGCATCAGATAAAGACCACTGAGATCTGTTTCATTGTGCACATCACTCCCTCCCTTCAGAGTAAAAATAAACTACACTTCCGATCGCAATCACATTTGCATATGTGTTTCTGCCTTTTTGTACAGGTTCATTCTTCCAGATTTCCCCCCTTTTCTTTAAATTCCTGAGCCTCCATTCCCCTAAAAATCTCAACCTTATTCACATCACCAAATCTGTATTTCCATTTGCATTTTCCTTCTGGCTTCATCAGGAAAACCTAATTACATATTATGAATGTATTGCATATAAATTCTGACACGTTCCACTTTTCTTTGGAATTTTGCGACAGAACAAAGTTGAACAAGAAGCCAAAACAAACATGCATTTTCTGAATTTGCTATCCTAAAAAATCATTCTTTTAAAAAATGGTTTCTTCATTTTTATAACTTCCCTCGACTTACTCACCGTAGTTGGACAATTGACTCAGGTATAGTAAAAACACACCTGCTAAATATCTGTACAGAAACATGGTAGATGAGGGAAATCCCACACATCACAGGAACTCAGTTGCCTATGGAGACGGAAAGTCCTTTGTACTGTGATTCACCTCAGGCACACTCAGTATACCGGTTTCCAAGTACCTTTTTCTGTAATTACAGAAGGACTTCATTTATGAAGAACCCAATTTCACGATCACTTTCCAGCAACCCAACACTTTCCTGAGAGTTGACTCCCACGTTCCTAGCAAGATGTTTTGAGCTCCTATTTCTTTGGGGAAAGGTATCCTTTCACCTTTCAAAAACAGAAGGTCTTTTAAAACTATTCAGCAGGTAAAAGAAAAAAAAGAAAATAACTTTGATGTGAGCTAATGAAATTAACAAATGCCTCTTATAATCTTGCAATTAAAAACAAAATACCTAAAGATGAAGCATGACCATCTACTTCTTCTTTCCAGTCCTTCTAGTCTGACTTTAATTCAAGTTCTCATCCAGCAGTTCCCGGGCTGGGATATGTCCACTTGCAGGCCCCACTGTACATAAAGTTGCTGCCAGCCTCATCTCCCTGGGATACTGTTTGCATAGCTAACAACACAGAAAGGCCTTCAAATGGTTAAAAGGGAAACCAAGGGGTGGGACAGGAAGGCCTTTGAGAGTGTGATCCAGAGAGTAAGCAGAGACTTCTGAGTAGTGGGGAGACTCGCCCAGCAGCCTGCAGCCTGTGCATTCTCTCTCCACACTAACCCTGGTCACTACTCTTTCCAAACCATGAGGAGTATCCCCTCTGCACCCTCTACCCACTTCCCGTCCCTTTGCTCTGGTCCTGTCCAGCAAGCAAGCTATTCCGGAGCTGGATCTCACATTGGAGGAGAACTCGCCTAATTAAATGTCAGCATTGTCCAGACTTGCACAGGAGTTAAGTGGAAAAAATGTAGCTAGAGTTTAAGATTAGAGCTGAGGGCCTGGCTGGTGTAGCTCAGTGGATTGAGCGCGGGCTGGGAACCAGAGGGTCCCGGTTCGATTCCTGGTCGGGGCACACGCCTGGGTTGCGGGCCAGGTCCCCAATGAGGGCCATGTGAGAGGCAGCCATACATTGCTCTTTCTCCCTCCTTTCTCCTCTCTCTGAAAATAAATAAGATAAAATCTTAAAAAAAAAAAAAGATTAGAGCTGAGGAAGTCTCTCTACTGACACATGTACATTGCAAGCTTGATAGGGAGTTGATCTCTGAATTATATTCTGTTTTGTCTCTGATGTGAAAAATTAATCAGCTCATTGTGGACCATCATGGACTGTGGCCATCATCAGGCAGGGCCCTATGAGGCTCACCAGATTATCCTAAGTCAGGAAGATGAAAGAAGAGCGTGACAGGCCTGGGACAAAGGTGTTTCCCTTACAAGAACGTGATGGATGTGAGTCCTCCTATCAGTTAGTCTTATTTGTTTCACAAATTGCTTAGTAAGAAAGGCCCGAACACTTACTGGGATGTCTGTATACTATTTGCAGGTTATTGGTTACATATTTATTTACATTCATTGCTTTAAAAACTGTATGTGGGTCACTCCATAGTGTGGATATGTGAATTTTCAAGTAATTTCTTGTCTGATGACTTCATACTATTATAGGTTCAAGGACTGTTAAAGAAAGATGGTTGAACCGGGGGGACCCCGCTCTCAACTTGATATGAGTGCACAGATAAGGTAAGGAGCACCTGCCCTCACATGGGAGAGGCTGAGTGTACCTCCCTGAAATGCA
Source organism: Micronycteris hirsuta (assembly GCA_004026765.1). Taxonomy (NCBI): domain Eukaryota; kingdom Metazoa; phylum Chordata; class Mammalia; order Chiroptera; family Phyllostomidae; genus Micronycteris; species Micronycteris hirsuta. Next base: position 151,860 of record PVJI01000780.1, read on the forward strand.
CGCCATCTACCCCTTGAACAGACGTCAATGGCTCCTTAGTTTAGAATCAAGTTCAAATATCTTAGCTTGACCTTCAACGCTGATTAATCTAGTACTTGTTTGACTACCTTGCCTATTATTATTACTATTCCACTTAAACTTTTTAATTAACCAAATCTCCTGGTAAGTTGTATTCCCATACTGTGTGTGAATTTCTGTGTTTGGGGCTGGGACGCGATTTCCTGTGTTCTTTAAGGAGATGTGACCGTCCTCCAAGGAGAACTTCTCGTTGCGTGTCCTCTGTAAGGTTTTCCTAAACATCCCATGTGTAAGTGCCTCACTCAGAATGCCCAAACCTTGTTGCCTCTATGGTCTTCCCCCCAAACTGCAGCAAGGACCAAAATACTTTTCCGGGCATGCACTTGATGTGTGACTACTGACCCTGGTAGAATAAGACAGGCGAGACAGGCGTTCACAATGGTCAGGCTGGCACGCACACGGCATTTTTGTTTTTAAAAAAAGCCTCAGCAAACAAAACTGATATAATTGGAGTATTCTTTTCTGGCTACTGTTGTTATTGTTTGGCTTGCCTCGGCCTTTTTAAAAACAATTTTCTTTTTCAGTTACAGTTTACATTCAGCTAACTGGTTGGCAGAAACATAGAAAATGCATAAGCTTATACTTAATTAAAAGGAACTTTTGGTGTGTTCCTTGTGCCCCGGCCCACAGAGTGGGGTATTCAGCGTTGTGCTGCGTAACTTTCTGGAACTTTATCTTATTCGGCTTCTTTCAGGGAGGGGGACGATGCTGTAAATCTGCGGCTGTAACACGTGAAGTGCAAAACCAGTGAATCACGGTTTGACTGTGTTTTAGAACCAGGAAGGAACGCAGAGACTGTCAAGTCTCTTTCAAACAATTGCCCTAATAATTCTTGTCAAGAAAATAAAAGTAGAGTGTCAGTTTATTTGTGGATGACTAAAACGTGCAGCAGTTTTTATCGCTGATCTCAGCTGTGAGAGCAGATAGACCCGGGGACAGAGGCAGTGGGCCACAGGGCGGTGTCCAGAGTGTGCCTGGGCCACAGCACGTGGCTCGTCGGGGCGTGGGGGTGGCTGGCGCTCTTTCAGCAGATCTGTCAGGAGAGCTGTGTGAGGAGGTGAGAAATACCATCTGTATCAGCCCATAATAAGGAGGAAGTTCTTGGGCAGTACAGGGTGCTTTCCTGTCAGGATCGGGAATGGATTTCTTTTAGAGGAGGGAATGCAACATTTTTACTGGAAAGGCCCTATACTCACGTCTTGGGCTTGGTATAGGAATGGTGGAGGTGGAAAGATGGGGTCTCATATTGCCAAAGTAGCCTTCTGACTCACCACTTGGACGGTCAGTCCTTGATGTAATGGCTTGCCTACATGAAGAGGGGCTATGTTGTTTCATTGGTGCATAAATGCATGAATGCGTTCACTAATTCATCCGCGATTTGCCGAGCCCCATGATGTGCCAGAAGCATGCTAGGTACAGGTGAGCAAAAGTGGTGATGTTCTAGTCCCCATGGAATTGTCTCCTAATGGGGCAGGAGGATAGACTTCAATGACTTAGTATCCAAATCGGTATAAATTGCCAACTGTGGAAATCAAAGGATATTATGAGGATATAAACAGAGATAATAACCTACTCTAAAAGTTCAAAGAAGTTGACCCTAAAACTGTCCTTTGGGCTGGGATTGTGACAGTTAATAGGAGTTAACATAGCAAAGGGGAAGGATGAAGACAGAGAGCGTTCAGAAGGGACCGAGTCAGAAGGGTGTCGCTTTGGATGGAGGCTGTGGGTGCTTGGTCTGAGTGATCGGCTGCAGGAGGCAGAGCAATTGGGGCGGATGGCCGAGAGGGAAGGAAGTCCAGGTCAGTGTGCCATGGAGACTGCGGATTGTGAGGCCAGTAAGTAGGTTTGCGACCTAGGGCACGCCACTCTGTTTGTCTGGGTTTTATTTTCTTAGTTTCTAGGTAAAGATTGCAGTTGGAGGAAAGCCAGGATTGGTTCCTGGCTCTCCTACTTATTAATGGGGTGACTACTAAAAAAATTGGTTAACTGTTTTCTCTTCAGCTTTTTCATTCAGCACATGAGGATAATTATTCCTGTCCTGTCTGCTTTACAGAGCAGTTGTGAAGAAAAATCAGTTCATGAATGGGAAAGCACTCTGACAAATTGGGAAGTGTGACATAATGCAGTTAATAGTATAATATGAATAACACTACTGATAAATTGAGTTTGATTGGCAGAAATGTGGATGTTCCTGAGATGAAATCACGGATAGGGTTGGAAACAAAGACTAAACTGAGAGCTAAATTTTGTAATCTGTGATGGAGATCAGTCAGTTCTTTATTCCACATTAATCTACTGAGGCTAATTTTGTGATTAGGCTGTAAATTGTCTTATCCTCTTGGTTGAAGCCAAATGGGGCTGAGCTCAAATTTCAGCCCCACCCACCATTTAATTGCTGTATTAGTTTTCTATTGCTGCATGGCAAATTTCCATTAAGTGTGTTGAAACAACACCCATTTATTATCTCACAATTTCCATAGGTCAGTAATCTGGCATGGCTCAGTTGGATTCTCTGCTGGGGAACTCACATCTGAGGTGTTGGCAGGATTCGGTTTCTTGTGGGTTGTAGGACTGCGGTTCTGTTTTCCCTGCTGGCTTTTAGTTGAGTGTCAGTCTCAGTCCCTAGAGGTCTCTGTCTAGACCTTGCATGTGACCTCGCCATACTCCACCGTCCAGCCAGCAGTGACAACAGGTTCTTTCATGGTATAAATTTCTCTGACTTCTTTTTCCAGTAGCAGGCAGAGAAAGCTCTCTGCTCTTAAGAATTTGTGATTCATTGGATCTGTGGATAATCTTATTTTAAGATCCACTGAGCCGTAGGGTATAACATCATCATAGAAGTGATATCACAGTACATTCACAGGTCTCGGGGATCAGGGCACGGAATCTCAGGAGCTACTTCCAGAATCCACCTACCATAATTTCTCAAAGTGACCCTGATGAGATTACCCAAGGTACCCAACCTCTATTGGCCTCAGTTTCCTCATCTGTACAATGGAGTGAAATCATACTAGGAAGCTTCACTGCGTTGACAAGCACAATAAAATAGACACTGTACCCCAAACATGGTAGATATGTAACAACGTGAAAGCCCTTTGCTTAGCATCTCACATTCAGTTTTGTACCCTGAGAGCTTGGTTAGCTCCTCATGCCAGAGTGTTTCTATTTAAAAAAAAAAAAAAAAAAAGAGGGATGGGTTCTTTCCCTTTAAAACTGGGATAATCTTTCAGAGTTTTATGCTACTGCCTTGCATGACCAGGATTTGATTTTCTTAAGTAGCTAAAAACTGACGCAGGCTGCATGCAGGCATAAATTACAAACTTGGACAAGAGAGGAACTTGCCAAAATTCAACCTTGGGCTGTTTATGTCTGATCTTTAAAAAAAGAAAGAAAGAAACACATTATGTCTTGGCAATAAAAGTAACTTCTTGGTGGTGGTGGTGGGTAAGAGGAAAATAGGAGTTTATATATAATTACTGGTGTTTAGTTGGTCCTGTAAATTTTATGGGTAAATTCCCTCAAAGCCTACTTGCTTTTAAGACCAGAGAACCTGGTGAAAGAAAGCATGGTTCTTCAGTTGTGAAGACATCATAATTTTGCACTGTGATACTTCATGCATTCCCTTCATGCAACAGTAAGTTTTTATAGAGCCCCTGTCTTTATTAATATGAATTTCAACAAAAGAGCCAACAGTCCCTAAATCCATCAACTGGCTGTAAATCTAAGCAACTGTGTTGTGAGTCACTCAGAGGGTGAATGGGCTACTGTGTTTCCCCCAGGAGACAGAGCATGCCCTCCCTGAAATGGTCAGTCTCCCCTAAATCAGTAATATTCAGGTTGGGGGCCGTCAGAACTGCAGCTCTTCAGAAGGCTCCAGAGGCAACGTGGTAGGTAGAGGAGGATTCACAGACCGGATACTGGTATTAGTTGGAGAAGAGTAGCTCCGATTGTGAATTTCGAGTGGCTTTTCAACTGCTCACTGTTCCTCCTTTCTCCAGAAACAGAAAGGAAGAAGTAATTTCTGCATATTAATAGTTGCCTCATTGGAGTATTTTGGGGGTTAATGTAATAACATGAAAAATATGCTTTGACTGGAGCATATTATCTGGTGATTATGCAATTTCTGTGCGCCGCTCCAAAGCCTAAGCCATGGGTAATGACTAATGACACGGTCTTGGAGGAGGAGAGATAAAAAGAAACTTGACGTCGGCTAGTTCAACCACATGCAGCCAGAAATCTTCCAGTCCACAAATGTTCTTCACTCACGCAGTTCAGTCAAGTCTGCACTAAATAAAACCTTGGGAAACAGGGAATTATGGCTTACTGAACTTTTGAGTCACCAGAACTCCCTTCCTTTTGGTCTGTCCATAAAGTATCCAGCCACACACTAAGAAAAAGAGACATTTATCGAAGAAGATACAAGATACAAAAAAAAAATGCTGTACATAGGAATATGATGCCTCAGTCCCCTTCGAAGTAGGCACCTTGGGATCTCACACAATTCTCCCAGTTGCCATCAGCTGCCCCATGGTATTTTCCTGAATCACATCGATGGCCTGAAATCTCTCCCCTTTCAAAGGTGATTTTAGTTTTGCAAAAATCCAGAAGTCGCAGGGTGCCAAATCTGGGCTGCAGGGGGGCTGAGTCACCTGGGTGATTTGATGTTTCACCAAAAAACTCTGCATGAGATGTGATGCATGAGCGGGCACGTAGTTGTGATGAAGCTGCCAATCACCAGTTGCCCATCACTGTGGCCTTCTGAATCATTAGTAGCTTTTACAGAGGAGTGTTCAAGCTGAATACAAAATTTGATGCAGATTCTTTGCTCTACTCAGTCATTTTGAATGCAACAGCCACACAGTACACATGATCACTCCATAGTGTCTATCGCCCCCACTGACCAGTGCAGTGAAGTTGTCCTTGTTCACACATGTGCATTCCAGTCCACTCTCCTTGGCTGCCAGGTTACATCAATGTTGCATAAACCGTTCTTATTATATTAATACTGGCTGGGCTTTTTCAGGACAAACCTTGTACATTGTGTAGAAAATCATTAGACCTACTGGTGTTTTAAAATGTTGTCTTAAAATAATTGGATCTTTTTCTCACTGATACAGATCTTGTAGCTCAGGATTACCTTTCTGAATATTAATTCTTACTGTACAATGCTGAGGATGACCACGTGGAGGGTAGATGGAATTGGTACACATGCTTCATCATAGAAATCACTTTAAAAATCAGCCTATGTCTCTGATAGGTTATTTCCTTTTACTTCACTGCTTTCTCCGTCAACAGAACACATACAATTACCCAATTTAACTGAGGTCTACTCAGTATCTGGAGGACTGACGCAGGCTCTACCATTATACTGCCTAGCATTTCTTAATAGTTTGCAAAGTGGACAAAGTACACACTATGTACAACAGAGTGCAGAAAGAACATGGGAGCCAGAAAAGAAAATTTAATAATGCTCCTTTGAGAAACGTCTATATTGCTAGGTACTGCTAAGTGCTTTTCTTGTATTATTTCATTAAGTGTAACAAGCCTATGAAAAAGACATCACATCATCATCGTTTTCACCTCCATTTTGCTGATAAAGAAATGGAGCACCAGGGAGGCTGGGAATTTTCCCAGGGCCACCCAGCTCGCTAGAAGGTGCTGGGGCTTAAATCTGGGTGCAGATATATTCGAAACTGATGCTATCCTGCTGGCACTGCTTGTACTCTGGGATTGTATACAGCATAGTGATGGCACTTCATAGCCTACTGGTGTAAGGTGCTTTAAAGTCAGGCCGAACAACTGAAAGGCCTCTTCTTCGGGAGAGGAAACCATACCAGATGGCCAGGTGACATTAGACTGAGACTCTTTGGTTGCCTTTGGCTGAGACCCAGCTCCTCATGGGTTATGGCCTAGGGCGTGCTGATCTCTGGGGAGGTGTGTGGAGATGCCACGATTCTTGTCACCACAGGCAGCCACTCAGGGTAAACTGCTAGAAACGGGGTGCTCATTCTTCCCTCAGCTAGGCCTGAGGCGGGGTGGGTGGGAGGCTGGGGCAGAGGGCAAACGTGGAGCCCTGCCCAGGAAGGAGCAGGGAATTCTGCAGAATCCCAGGATGAGGGTGGTCCCCTGAGACACTGCAACACTGCCCCTTCTGGCCTTTCTGAGAATGACAGCCAGGATTAACTCAGTGCTCTTCCAGGGCTGCCTCCTGAGATGCTGTTCCAGAGGTGCCCACTGGCTCTGCCTGTCACTCTGAGGAGTGACAAAGGGAACATGGAGCCTGTTCCCTTCAGTTATCAGGCTCACATCCCCCTGGAGATAACTATTTTAATGGAAATCCTGAACACTTTAATATGTAGCTTTAAAAATTGAAGTTGCAGTTGAGTATCATTGGTATTTGTAATTTACAAGGCTGGCATACTAGGAAGTTATTTCAGAATAGCACAGTGCACCCTCTTTTAAAAAGTATTTTCCTGAAGCTGCCATATCAGATCGGACCCCAAATTCCAGAATCTTCAGTGCTGCCTCACCACTCACTCACATGCAAGAGAGCAGCTCTAGGGGGCAAAGGACCGTGGGACATCCAAAGCCGATGCCGCCTTTGGCAGACCATTGGGATCATGTCATCAGGGATGATCATGTACTTATGAGGAACATGCTCGGTGCTAAGCAGAGATCACTTTCCTGAACAGGAAAGTCCATGGGGAAAATGGAGGATTATAAAGTCACTTCAGAAATAGAAACTTGGATGAAAGTTGGAAAATCAAATCATTTTCTCTTTATATTGCAAATATCAGCCCCTAAGACCTCCAGATTTCATGGAAATCCTTTAAAAAAGGTTGGCAGAAGAGAACCATCAGCACCTGTCCTGTCGACATGTCAGAGCTATGGTGATAGTTGTGCGGTGACCTCAAGATGGCCTCCTGATGGACTGGTCTGAAGAACCACCTGACACCCATTATAGGATTTTATCATCTTCATAAAACCTGACCCCACTGCAGTTTGTCATTTGCCTTTGCAATGAAAGCAGGAGAAAAATTTTTGTAATCTTTGACAATTACCAACATGGACAACATAGAAATGAAAAGAAAGATATTTTCAGGGGAGGATGGTGTGACCTCACTTTGCCCTCTAACGAAATGATCATGGGTGAAATTAGCTGGGTTGCTTTTGGAGCGGAAAATAAGAATCAGTAGTTAGTGCATCTAGGGTGAGGGCTGATCCTCGGTGACAGGTGACATGAAAATGCACTCTAACTTTCTAAGTTTTAGGCTATGGGAGTTAACACTTTTAGTAATCACAGGAAGTGCAAAAGAACTCAAAAATGCTCAGAAGATATGCTTATCACCCAAGTGAAGAAATGTTCTTTATTGTTAAGTTTATGAGTAAATCACCTAAATATTTCCAGTCTATGAGTTATCTAACCAGCGGCTTGTCGTTGTCAATGGAAAGCCTCTGTCTGCAAGGCTTTTGAACCCTGCATCTCTTGGTGTGAGATGAGAATTTTGAGTTAAAAGAAGGCAGGACATCTTGCCCAATGTCACTCGAGATCTGAGCCAGCCATGGAGATGAACTCCCTCACCCGTGGGCAGAGACACATGTTCCTTATTGAAATGGTGGGCACGGGTGTCCAGAGCCCCCAGCAGCCAGTGTCCCTCCAGCGAGTGGTGGTGGAGGGCTCCCCGCCTCTGTAGGAGCAGAATGGGTGCCAGCCCTGTCCCTCCACAGGCTTCTCCCTTTGTTTATATCTGTCAGATGGGCTAGTGATTGTGTGGAGTGGGGGGTCTAGTAGAGATTTCCAGAAGAGCAGAAGAAATCCAAGGAGGAAAATACAGGGTCAGCTTTGTCCTTCCACATCTTCCAGGCCATGGCAGGGAAGTGCAAGGTTAAGTGGGCAAATGCTTTTATTTACAGAATATGAGAAGCTTCATATTTCCCCTGCAGCATGCACTCAGGTTTTGTTCATTTTCCACCTTTCAGCTTTTTGCAAACTAAATTCAAAACCACAGGAGCAATGCACTTAGGTTTATGAACACAAAATATAAAGATAAATTGAGAAGTTCTGGAAACATATAGAACAGAATAGCAATAATGGCTAACTCGGGATGGGTGGAGGAAGGAGGCTGGAGCAGGAGCTGGTCGAAGTGGACTTCAGCCTTATTTGTAGCATTTGTAATGTTTTACATGGAGAATATTTTTTTTACTTATTGGCCTTATTCCTAGAAACCTCTGGCGGTTTGCCAGTTAGCCTTAGACTCCAGCCCTCCCCCACTTAGGAGTCCCATGGAACACTTCAAGTTTGGGGAGTTGAGGATACGCTTTTTGACCGAAGGACCATGTTATTGCTATTGACAAGAGAAAGCAGCCCGTTGGAGTGCGAGGGATGAGAACTCTTGCATCCTCCCTACAGCCTTCCCAGGAACAGATAACCATCACCCTCTTCCTCCTCTAGGAGAAAGAAGGCTGTCCCAAGGCCCAAATCCTGGTTCTCAGTGGAAAGCCATTGTTGCTGGCTCCACTCGGTCTAGCTGCAAACACAGATAGGAGGCGAGGAAAGTCCCTCCATCCACTTCACACAGAGGAACTGATTTCCGGAACCAGATGAGAAGTAAAGGCGGGGCAACACGGAAGGCAGCCAGTGCCTTTCACCTTGACCTTCCTGCTTTCCCAACAAACCGAGCACTGCTGGAGTACCCCCAAGTCCTCCCCAGCATGGTCCAAACACTGTCCTTGCTCTGGATCCTACTGTTCTTTTCTAGGTGCCCTGTGCTCCAGCCAAAGGCACCACCTCCTGTTTCCTGACAATTTCCATGCTTCCCCAGAACACGCCCTGTTCGTGCCTGTTCTTCTGCCTATTGGAGTCCTACCTTCAAGGTCCAGCTCCAACGCCAGAGTCTTCCCCTTTCTGAATCTGCCCAAACTGATGTGGTCAGTTTTCTCCCTCAACCCCTGTCATCTTCTGAAGTTCCCTCATGTCTAGTTAGAAATGTACATGGGTGACTGTCCCTGAGAGAGTGTGAGCCCTGTGAAGACAGGGTGGTGTTTGACTTATACCTTTTATTCCTCCTCCTTTCCCATATGCCAGGCCTTATACTAGGGCTCATAGAAATAAAAATGGTCAAGAAATTGTTCCTGTTCTTCTTGAGCTCTTACTTTAGAGATTCAGATTATTACCAACCAGGGATGCCCACTTGAGACAGAACCTGGATTCTGGAGCTGGTGTACCACCATCTATCTATCCCCTTAAAATATTAGAAACTCTTCGGGGACAAAAGCGGTGTATAGTTATCTCCTTTTCTCCTGCAGACATTTTTAGGTAACTCCCCCTCTGTCGTCAGATCCGCAAACAGTTGTTTATTGCCTGTGTCAGTCTCTGGAAGGCTGTTCTTGTTCATTGGAAAGGAGCTAGAGTTCTGTCATGCCAGTGAGTTAACAGTTTCTCATTTTAGCCTTATCTAAATCATGGTGACATTTTAGGTGTCAGGTCTTAGCTAGAAAGAGAGAAAAGTTTGGGGGGGTGGGAGGTATAAAGCTGGTCTAGAATGATTCCTGCTAGCACTTCGAGTCACCCCCAAAGGAAAGCAGGGGCTCTGCTCTTGCAAAAGTTGCTCTTGGTGCTCAGGCCTACTGAACAAGCTCCATTTCCTGTACCCTCCAAAGGCAATTTGAATAAAATTAATGGGATCTTAATCCCAAGCATGATAGTTTACCAAGCAAGTTTTCCTAAGTATTTCATTTGAGGCATGGAGCAAATGAGCACCGTCTTCCCGTGTTACAGGTGGGAAAATTGGGGTGCAAGGGGCATCTGGCTCTCCTGCTGACCTGATTTTTGTAGAGGCCTCACTTGGTGCCCATTCCCCACTGCCTCTCATGGGAGGTAGTGAGGGGGAAGATGGGGAGAACAGACGTGCACACAGGCTTGAGGGTGAATTCAAACAGCCTCTGGCACTGAGCCAGCAGGGGACAAAGCCAGAACAGCTGCTGACCAGCTGCCAGCACAGCTGTTGCAACAACCACACCCTCCCCAAAGGACCTAGCAGGGCCAGCCTGCCTGTGCTCTCCTGGTCCGCCTTCCCCAGGCTACAGCAAGAGCCTGTCTGCCCCATCACCAGGAAAACTGAGCTGCTGTCGCCTAAGCTACATTGCTCAGAGGCCTCCCCACCCCCGCTCCCTCCTGCTGCTTCTGAGATTTCACCTCAGAGGCCAACACCAGGACTCTGCAATAAGGTTTTGCTTTTTTTTAATTGTTTATGCAATTAAATGTGTTCTCGCTTTTTCTCCCCTTCCCCACCTCCATGCAGCCTCATCCTCTTCTCTCCCTAAGTCAATCCCCATCTTCTCTGCCCCGGTGGATTGTGCATAAATGATCTTTGGTTAATCCCTTCACCTTCTTTCACCCAGTCCTCGCCCCCACCCCACTCCCGCACGGACTTCAGCCACTGTCAGTCTGTTCTATGTATCCGTGCTTCTGTTTCCATTTTTGTCTTTAGTTTATTGTGTTCATCAGATTCCACATATAAGTGAGATCATGTGGTATTTTCTTTCACTGACTGGCTTATTTCACTTAGCATAATATTCTCCAGGTCCATCCACGCTGTCCCAAAGGATAACATTGTTCTGTGTCTGTTCCCATACCCCGCTTCTGTCGGCTGACACGGCTGACCACTGCTCCCTGAGCCAGGTCACACTGTACAGCCCGGAGTGATCCCCAGTGACGCTGGGAAACAGACCTACGACCTCCCCCTGCAGAGGGTCAGTGAACTCACTGGAGGTACGCAGGTCCGCCAGAACAGCGTCAGTGGGGCCAGCAGGGGAAAGTGCTGACAGCTGCGGGCGTTTGCAAAACAGGCTGCTCCCGCGGAAGACCGACAGCTCTCTGTCCTCACCTCAGCTTCCCCAGCTTCCACAGTCCAGCCAGGGCCTCTGAGTGAGCAACGTGGAGCTGAGGTCCTCTTAACTTAACCAGTAGTCCTCTTCAGATCATTTTCTCAAGGAGAGAGTTGAACGCAGAGAACAGTACGCATTCTTCAGGAGGATAACATCTCTACGCTTCTCTGGGGGTTTCCCTCCACTTTTCTCTTCCCTTTGCTACTTACGCTTTGGCACCTATCCTCTGGTCTTCCATTTTTATTTAGTTCTCTATTTATATATTTAATTTAATATGCAGTCATACCGTCCTAATATATTTGTAAATCCTGTTTTACTTACACAAATGCTCTGACTGAGTCAAGGCAGGTCACATGAAGTCTCTGGCCCACCAGGAGGGAGTGGCCTGGTTGGGCAGCTGGGATATGTACACACATGTCCACATCACAAACAGGATGCAATAAACATTTAAAAAGTACCCACAAAGAATTGCCATTAGAGCATAGAATTGGAGGGGGTTACTTGCAGATGGAGTGATCGGGGCGCTCCGGGGGTTTGACACTTGGTTCATGAATTGAGCACTGATGGACTCGGGGGCACGGCACAGTGCAGAGTGGACACTCCAGAAATCCGGGTAGGAAGACAAGCATGAATCTAATGTGAACACGGAAATGACCAGCAGCCTCATTTTCATTTACTGATTTGTTTGGCAAATGTTTCTTGAGCATTTGCTATGCACCAGGCACGGTTTTAGGTGTTGGGGGTCCAGGAACAAATTAAGCACAAAAGACCTGCTCTCACTGAGCTGACCTGCCAGTGGCAGGAGAAATGTGCTTAACAGACGAAACTGTAACAGACCAGGTGGTGTTAGACCCTGAAAAGAAAATTAAAACAGGATAAGGGGGCCAAGCGTGACAAGAGACGTGTTGTTTTAAAGATGGTGGTCAGGGAAGTTCTGACGAAGAAAATCCTGATGACACCGCAGTGCAGATTTTAGGGCGGAAACAGCCCAGACAGGGGGTAGCAAGTGCAAAGGCCCTGCAGAGGGAACATGCTGGGTGTGACTGAGGAACACAGATGAACCAATGCAGCAAGTGTTTGAGCAGCAAATTATTGGGAACAAGGCCAGAGAGAGTGTTGGGACCAGAGCATGTGGGGCTTTGTGCATTGTGATAATGACTTGGTATTTTATTCTGAGTATTTTGAGCAGGGCAGCGACATGATCTTGCTTACATTTCTAAAAGATCATGTAGAAGAACAGACTGCCAAATAAACTGAAGCTGGGAGATTAGCTAAGAATTGTATAGGGTACCTTTTCCCGGAGTATGGTGTATGGATACCACACATAAGGAATTGCTTTATTTCTCCATGAAATAAACCTGGAGAAATAACTTGGAATCAGACCCCAAGGCTCTACTTCAAGGGATGAAAGAATGAAATTAGATTCTGTTTTGTAGACGCTGAAGAGCCACGGGGAGATTTAAGCAGATAAGGAAAGCGATTGCTGTTTAGCTCATGAAAGCTATAAGGGAGCACAGGGCTCAGACCCCAGGACTAGCGGGATGGGGATCCTCTTTCCACCAGTCACCAGCCCTAAAATCTTGGGCAATCATCGAACCATCCTAAACGTTAGTTTCCTCATCTGTAGTATCTGTAGCTTATTCATCTGCCTCTCTCCTCTCTGGACTGCAAAGCATTATTTCGAGGATGACATGATAGAAATACATATGACAGTCTTCAGTCAGTTGTGATGCAGAGAACCACAGCAAGGATGGTGATGATGATGATGGACTGAAAAGCAGAGCCTGGACAAGGACTTCTTAGGGAGCTGCTGCCACTGTCCAGCTGAGCCATGGAGCGGGCCTAAGTTGAGGTGGTGGGAGCAGGAGTGGGAAGAAAGAGGCAAGTGGTAGAGATATTGCAGAGGAAGAGCCTACGGCGCTTAGAGACGAGCACGCAGTAGTCTGTAAGTGCTGTAGTCAGCGTTCAACACTGGCCAGTCCAAGTGCATTGCACCCAGCAGCCCGTAGGTGACTGGTACATTCTCATGCAGAGGTTCTAGTAGGTGTGAAGAGCTGCTGCAGCAATAGGCAGAGGGATAGGGATGGCACATCAAGGCTGGCCTGGTACAGGAAGAGACAGAAGAGACTCTGGTACAGAAGACATAGACATAACTGCCAGAGAAGAAAGAAGCCAAATGAAAATTGTAGCTTGAGTGAGGGGCAAGGAAAGGATACACAGAGGTGTCTTGCTGGAGTAAGAAACATGCAAGGTTGGATATGAGAATTAAGGAATAGGAAAAAATCACATGTCGGGGGTTTTCACTGAAGACATGGGAAGTAGGATGAGAGGTATCAGAAATGAGACCATTGGGAAAGGAAGTAATTTTAGAAGGGAAGATGCTAAATTTGAAAACGTTTGGCTTACAGTGGCATCAGGAAAAAACATGGAGAGATATCTTATAGGCAGTTGGACATATGGGATGGAACTCAACACATGTTGAGTTTAGTTGAGCTGACAGTAGGCATATAAGGGATTACTACCAGAGGTAAGAATTTAGATGAAGCTCTAGAATGAGTGAAGGATCTTGGGAAGAAGGTGGGGAGAGGAAAGAGTACCAAAGGTAGAGACTTGATGGTACCCACAGCAAAGGGGTAGGAGGGTGAAGGGAGATGCAAAGTTGAGACAGAATTAGGCAGAGAAAGGCTGAGAACATGGGAAGCAGAAGAATTATTCTAAAAAGAGACAGAGTGATAAAAAATGTCCAAAGATCAAAGAAGGGCTGAGAAGAATGAGACATCCACCAACTCACTGAACTTGAATTTGGAAGAGAAGGTGGGAGAGAGGGGGTGAAAAAAACAGGGAGAGAGGTGGAGAAGGAGGAGGAAGGAGGCAGAGGAGGAGGAGCGGGAGGGAGAGAAGGAGGTCACACGGAAGACCTTGACAGGGGAGTCCGCATCTGGAGGTGGAGAGGCAAATTTCAGGGGTTGAAGAAGGGACTGAATGGGTGGACACAGGCCTGAAGATTTCAGCAGGAAAATGACCGACACTGGATAGCAGGTAGCTAGATGGGGATTAAGATTACCCATGGGATCGTTGGTGGGAACCCCTAAATGCAACCCCAGAGAAAGAGAACCACGACAGCAGACCTTCAGCAAGTGGTGGATGGTATCGAGCGCTGAAGTGAACCCTCCAAGCTCTAAGCAAAGGTTCATCCCCCACAGCGCCTTGCGTCTCTGGCCTCTTTCTGGTATTTTGGGCCTGAAGCCTTACTAAATGACGTTAAAATATCTGGCATGATTAAATGTTCCTTTTACAGTAAACTGACATAAAGAAATATTGATTTATGACCAGAAAATAAAAACCTTAGCATCATGAAATAATCTTTCTTTCATCCTCATGGCCCCCTTAGTTGCTGACAAGTCCCAAGGCTTGGTAACAGACCTCTTATGCGGCCATTCATTTTAAGTGGTTCCAGCCAGTCACCTCCTCCTTCACAGCTTTCAAGAATCAAGCCTCCTGACATCTCTTGGTTGTAGGGCCCATAGATACCCCCTTTCCAGAAACTACACATCCGAGCTGAATCCACCCACACTCATCAACAAACTCGCCTGCTCAACACCAAGGGAAACGAGCACATTTTTAGGTCTCTTGTCGTCTGAAATCTTGGCATCATAGTCACGACACGGTAAAAACTACAGCCTCCCTCTCCAGTTACGTGAGGCCTTTTAGGGTCTCACTTCCTTGTCCTATGTTGCATAACACGAAAACCCGGCCACCTTCAGAGCTTCTGTGGATGAACTTAATCTGTATTTTAAACATTTGTTTCTTTAACTCAATTGTAGTTCATTAAAGGCTCCCGAGACAGACTCCTTGTCTATGTCTACAGTTTTGAAAGGCGGTGACACATTCCTTTCATAGCTTAATGGAAAGGACAGACAACAACAAAGAATGACTAGTTAGTGCACCTGCCAAACCAAAGCACTTTTCTCTGTAAACGGATGAGGATACCCTACCAAGGGCGATTCATCTGGGCCCTGGATTGCCAGTTAGTCACATAACATGGGCACTCCAACACTGAAGCCCAGTCCACAATTTCAAGTCCCATCCTGGAAATCCCTCGCCACAAATGAAGCCCTGTGAAGGACTCCACAGAGTGTCTAGAAATTTTCTGTCCATGACCCAGAGGGCTCTTGTCCTACGGTGACACTCACAGCAGGATGTCACTTGTCCTTTCACCACTGGCATGGAAGACGGGGCCTCCCTCTCCAGCCCCGTGCCTGTCAACACCCCTGATAACGATGTGCAGGCCACAGGTGAATTGCATGCCTGCCACCTGGATGACAGCTTCTGTCAGACCCCTGGTGGCAGGGCTTCTGCGGTCCTCCCTGCTCTGCAGGGCAGGAGGATGGAGGGCAGGAGGCCTCTGCCTGGATGGGGCTCCAACCTGATGAGCAAACTGTCTGTTGCCTATTGAACCATATTTGAGGTGCTCTGTAGCTTTCCATTAGAAAAGAAAGAAAAGGGTTAAAATGTTGCTTCCAAAATGAGTTATTTGCAAAAGTTTCTCTCACCTGCATACATGGACTAGGGAGTGTTCTGAATTTATATACACAAAATGAAGTAGGTAAATGAAACAGTTAAGCAAGGGGGAAAAGATACTTTTTGTTTTCAACGTTCAGATCATTAAAGCCCAAATATGTATGTGGGGAGGAAAGGGTGCACTTGAATCGCAAGGATAATTGCCCCAATTAACTGCTTGACTTTATATGTGTAGACACAAAAGTGTTCAGTCGTTAAAGTATCCCTTATCCTCAGAAATGAAACCCCAGCCTTTGTGAATTCACTTTATGTTAAGAAGCAGTATCCAGAAACACTGGAACTATGCCAGCCCCATTGTTTCCAGTGCATTTTAGTGTCACTGAAGTCAGAGAGAAATTTGTTTTAAGGATAATGTACCATGTTCTTATGATGGGGCTTTTCCATCGAAGCGTGGGAAGGTTGGGGTCTCCTGCTATTCATGACAAGCCCTTTTGCTCAGTCTTGAGGGAAGAAAGACGTACATTAAGTGACAGGGCTGTGCCCACAAAAACTTCACTTTCAAGGGCTGCAGTATTTTACTTTGTAGAATATTAGCACTTCTCGTTGAGTCTGTGTAAGTACGATGTGATGTGGTAAGCACGTTCAAACTGATAAGGATTAAATCTACAGTGGAATCTTAAGAGTGTCTCAGGTACCACAGCTTGTTGTAACCTCTAACTTGCTTTTTAAAAATCCTGGGAAAGTTGTTCTGGAGGAAAAAGGAGGTAACAGTTTCATTTGGAAAAGGGAAACAAACTTCCATGGGGAAAGTAAACCAATTCTTTAAACATTTCTTTCTTCAAATGATGATTTTCCTAAGAAAACCAAGGAATTTAAACAATATGTCTTGTTGCAAACGAGAATCAATCCCACAGAACAGGATAAGCATTGATGAAATAGATAAAATAAATAGTTTTGTGTTAAAATTGGAACTATAAGCACAGGGGATATGAAAATAATCTTCTTCCAGGAAGGACTACTTACTTATTACAGTGAAAGGATTTCCCCCTCCAGCCCATCCTGCTTTCCTCCCTTCCTTCCTTTTTCTTTCTTTCCACATTTTAAAAATGTTCTAAAATTTATTTCCAGCATTAAATAAATTAGCAACCACTTTTCACTGTTAAGTAGGAGGGAAAGAAACATGAACACACCATGGAGAAGCATCATGGACAAGGGCCCCTGGGCATTGGACCCTCACAGAGTTGAGACCATAGTGAATAGGGACAAGATGGCATGTAGTTCCTGGAACAAGAGGAAAAACCAGCATTTTCTCAAGGCCATGCTGAAGGTGGATGCAGAACCAAAATTTTCCTTGGATGGGCAGCCCCCAGACAGAAATGTTGGAAGCCAAGCAAGGGCCTATTCTCACTGTAGGGGTTAAGCATGTGGTTTTAGAGCCCAACTGCCTGGCTTTGAACCTTGTGCTCTCACTTCCTAACTCTAAATGGGGCAATGTACTTGGCATCTCTAGATCTCATTTTCTCTGCCTATCAAATGAGAAAACTAGAACCTACCGCAGAGGTTGCTGTGAGAATTAAATTGGCCAACATATGCTAGGTGCTTAGAACAATGTTTCACACATCATAAGTACTCAGGAATTGTTGGGTATTATCAGTGTGTGCAGACCTGGGTGAGGGCTGGGCTGTGGGATGGATGAGCTGGACCTGCTGCACTAATAATGTCTGGTTCACGAAGGTGTCGCGTGTTCCAGGTTCCCTCATGGCCTGAGATTTGAGGTGAGTTCAGATAAGCTTTTTAGCTTAACTAGCACCCAACACCAGGAGCCATCGAAGGTTTGTGAGCATGGGTGTGCAAATATCCAAGGACTCGTATTTGGAAAACAAATATGGAAGGGAGACAGTGGGGGCAGGGGCCCTGCAGGGAAGATGCTCAATTAGGTAAAGTTTTCTCTGATAGGAACTGCATTGCAGGAGACTGAAAGGGAAGGGGTTACATTCTGGTCTAAAATCATTTCAAATTTTTGTGTATGATGTGAAATGTGAGTCAGGATTTATTTTTTCAGCCCATATGTATAGCTGCATTTTTTGGTTTTTTTTTTTTTCAGCATCATTTGTTGAAAAGATGATCCTTTCCTCATGGAGTTCCTTTGATATCACTGTCAAAAATCAGTTGATTATATGTGTGTATATTTTTAGACTATTGCATTCCATTGATTTGTTGTACCCCTATGACAAAACTAGTGTGTGGTTTTGACTATTATGGCTTTCCAGTCAGTTTGAAAACCCATTTTCTACCTCTGTTCTTGTTTTTCAAAATTGTTTTTTGAAACAATATTCAATAGGTCAATATTCAAGGACCTATTCTAAGTATTTTGCATTTTCATATAATTTCTGGATTCAGTGTGTCAGGTTTTATAGAAACACTGCTGGAATTTTCATAAAGATAATGTTAAATATGTAAATCAATTTGAGAAGAATTAATACCTTAACAGTATTGAGATTTTTTTAAAAAATCCATGAATATATTTTCCCAGTTATTAGGTCTTTAAAAATTTCTCTCTGCAATGCATTGTAGACCATGTGCAAATCTTGTTCAAGTTTTTGTTAAATTTATCCTGAAGTATTTTAATTTTTTATGCCAAAATAAGTGATATTGCTTTAAAAATTGTTTCCCAATTTTTTTGCTACTAGAATATAGACATACAATTATGTTTTGTGTACTATCTTGTGACCTTTCTAATTCTCTTATTAGTTCTAGTATTTTTTCATAGGTTTCATAGGGTTTTCAATGTACAAATTCATGTCATCTCTGAATAAAGAGTGTTTAAAATTTTATTTTTGATCTAATTGATTTTTTCTTGTCTTATTGCAGTAGCAAGGACATGAGGCACATTGTGGAATAGAAGTTGTGAGCACAGAAATCCTTGCTGTGTTCTCTATCACAGGAGGAAGGTATAAGGCTTCTACCATTAAGTGTGATGGTAATTGTAAGCTTCTTCCCATATCAGATTGAGGAAGTTTCCTTTTATTTCTATTTTTTATCATGAATATGCATTAAATTTTGTCAATAATTTTGCTACACTTATTAATATGATTATTTGCCTTTTTTCTTCTGCCACTATGATGACTTATAATGATTGATTTTTGAATGTCAAACTAATCTTGCATTACTGGAATAAACACCAAGTGATCATGATATACTATTCTTTATACGTATTTCTGGGAATTGATGTGCTGATATTGGTTAAGAATCTTTGCCTCTATGATCATGAAGGACATATGTCTGTAGGTTTCTCACTATTACATTTTTGTCTAGTTTTTATATCATGATGTTGCTGACCTCATAAAATAAGTTTGAAAGTGTTTAATACTTTTTTTATTTTCTGGAAGAGATTTATAAGATAGCTTTTGTTCCTTGTGTGTTTAATAAGATCAAGGTCTGAAGTTTTCTTTGTGAGAAGATTAAGTATAAAAACAATTCTTTTTATTGCTACAGGCTATTCAGGTTTTTTAATTAGCCATGAGTCAATATTGGTAATTGATGTGTTTCAAGGAATTTGTTTATCTTATCTAGATTGTAGAATTTTATTGGACTAAACTTGTTCATAATATTATTCTATTTCCTTTGACTTAGGTTTTAGAATTTATCAGACTAAACTTGTTCATAATATTATGTTGCTCCCTTTCAGTATCTGTGGTATCTGTAAGTGGCATCTCTTTTTTACACTGCATGTTGGTAGTTTATGTCTTCTCTCTTTTTTTCTCGATCAATCCAGCTTAAGTGTGTCAATGTTATCAGTCTTTTAAAAGAACCAGCTTTTTGTTTCATTAACATTTTCTGATTATTTCTTTACTTTCTATTTTACTTCTTTAGTTACCTCCCACAATTTAATTTCCAAATAGTTGGAGATTCTCCAGATATCTTTTTGCTATTGATTTCTAATTTAATTTCGCTGTGGTAAGAGAACATGCTTTGTATAATCTAATTATTTTAAACTTATAGACTTTTTAATGGTCTAGCTGGCATATGGTCTACCTTAGGGAATCTTTTACACACACTTGCAAGAATGTGAATACTCTTTGTGTGGAGTAATTAATGAATGGTAATGAAGTAAAACTGGTTAACAGTATTGTGCACTTGTTTTATCAGCTATTGAGGGAGGAGGGTTAAATTATCAATCTATATTTATAAATTAGTCTATTTCTCTTTTTGCCTCTATCACTTTCTGCTTCATGTTACCTTGAAACTCTGTTATGAACTGCATATTTTTTAAGACTGGTAGCTCTTCTTGATGAATTGATTATTTCATCATTATGAAATGCCCCATATTTCAGATTGCCATTTTGCTATTGGTTTTCTATTTCACGCATCACCTTCTTTGTTGTTCTTTTTTTATTTTCCTTTCTTCTTTTGGATTAATTTTATGTTCTGTATTATTCTATTTTTCTTATCTATTGACACATCACCTATACCTTTTTGTTTTATTTTTTTAGTTGTTACTCTGAAGATTTCACCATGCTTTCTTAATTTTTTACAGTCTACCCTGAACTAATGTTATACTACTTCACATACAAGAACCTTAAAAGACTATAATTTCCGTCTATCCCTATTCTTTATTCTATTGTTATTTTACGTTTTACTTCTTTGTGAAGTTCATAGAATATTGTTATTAATTTTGCATTAAATATTTCAGTCATCTCTTTAAGAAATTAATGAAAGATCCCTGGCTAGTGTGACTCAGTGGACTGAGTGCCGGCCTGACAACCAAAGGGCTGTCTGTTCAATGCCCAGTCAGGGCACGTGCCTGGGCTGTGAGCCAGGTCCTTGGTGAGGGGCACACAAGAGGCAACCACATGCTGATGTTGCTCTGCCTCTCATCTCTTTCCTTTCCCCTCTCTCTAAAAATAAATAAGTAAAATCTTTTTAAAAAGAAATGAATAAAAGAACAAAGTTACAACAAAGCTATCATTTTTGTGCTCTTCATTTCTTTATGTGTATCCGAGTCACCATCTGATGGTATTTCCCTTTAGCCAGAAGAACTTCTGTTAGTATTTTCATAGTGGAATTATACTAAAAGCAAAATAGCTTGGTTTTTAGTTTCTTAGTTTAGCTTAGTGTCTTATTGCTTTATTTTTTTATCGTGGTTAAACACATAATATTTACCATCTTGACCATTTTTAAGGGTAAAGTTCAGTGTTGATAACTATATCCACCTTGTTGTACAATTAATCTTCAGAACTCTTTTTATCTTGCAAAACTAAAACTTTGTACTTATTTAACAACTCCCCATTCTACCTCTCAGCCGCTGGCCACCGCCATTCTACTTTCTGTTTCTGTGAGTTTGGCTGCTCTAGGTACAGCGCACAAATGAAATCATTTAGCACTTGTCTTTTTGTGTCTAGCTTAGTTCATTTGGCATAATGTCCTCCAGGTTCATCTAAGTTGTAGCATGTGTCAGAATTTCCATCTTTTTCAAGGATTAATAATATTCCATTGTATATATACATCAAATTTTATTTATTCATTTATTGCTTCAAGGACACTTGGGTTGCTTCTTCCTTTTGGCTATTGTAAATAATGCTACTCTGAACACGGGTGTACAAATATTTCTTTGAACCCTGTTTTCAATTTTTTGGGGTGTATAACCAGAAGTAAAATTGTGAGATCATATGATAATTCTATTCTCTCTCTCTCTCTCTCTCCTTCTCTCCCTCGTTTTAGTAGCAATCCTAATGGGTGTGAGATAATAGCTCACTGTGGTTTTGGTTTGTAGTTTCCTAATGATTAGTGATGTTGAACATCTCTTCATGCATTTGTTGGCCATGGGTACATCCTCCTTGGAGAAAATGTCTATTCGAGCCCTTTGCTCATTTTAAAATTGGGGTGCTTTTTGTTATCAAGTTGTAGGAGTTCTTTATGTATTCTGCATATAGACCCCCTTATCAGATATATAATTTATAAATATTTTCTTTCATTCTGTAAGTTGATTTTTGTTCTGTTGGTTGTGCTTTTTGATGCACAGAAGTTTTAAATTTTGGTGTACTCCAATTCACCTGTTTTTTCTTTTGTTGCCTATACTTCTCATATCATGTCCAAGAATTTATTGCCAAATCCAATGTCATAAAGCTTTCACCCATTTTCCTATAAGAGTCCATAGCTTTAACTCTTACATTTAGGGTCTTACAACTGGCCCTTTGATCCAGTTTAAGTTAACTTTTGCACATGGCCTAAGTCAGTGATTTTCAACCTTTTCCATCTCAACTAGGACACAAATAAATGAATTACTAAAATTCTGTGGCACACCCAAAAATATACTTTTTTCAATCTGACAAGAATAAGTATAATTTTGATTTATCCATTTACTCAACAAAAATAAATATAATTTTGTTGTGTCATTTTTTTGATTTAATAATCTAAAAGAGATCAGTGAACCTGACTAAATAGGCAGGTATTACACGTTTTAAAACTTCTTCTGGCACACTGGTTGAAAATCGCTGGTGTAAGGTAAGGGTCAAACTTCATTCTTTTGTATTTGGATATTCACTCTCCCCAGCATCATTTGTTGAAAAGATTGTCCTTTCCTCATTGAATGGTTTTGTCATGTCAAAGATTATCTGAGCATGTATGTGAGGATTTATTTCTGGGCTCTATATTTCATTCTACGGTTCTGTCTGTCTCTCTTCATGCCAGTATCACACTCCTTTAATTACTGTAGCCTTTTTGCTTATTTTTGCTGGCTGCTTTCTGTAGCTGTCACTTTTAAAATAACAGGCTTTTGTTTGTTTGTTTGTTTGCCCTTTTTAGCACTGTAAAAATGTTGTAGTACTGTTCTCAGGCCTGCGTTGCTCCTGATGAGAATCAGCTACCATCTTTGTGGTCGTTCCTGCATACCTGATGTTAATTTATTCATCAAGGGTTGTTGAAATGTGTAAATAGTAAAATGAAATATTTTCTTAGACTTGTAGATTGCAAAATGGGTTAAATTCTTTGTATTTTAAGGGTCCTGGTTCGATTCCCAGTCAGGGCACATCCTGGGCTGCAGGCCAGGTCCCCAGTGAGGGCCATGTGAGAGGCAACCGTACATTGCTGTTTCTCTCCCTCTCTGTCTCCTTCCCTTCCCCTCTCTCTAAAAAATAAATAAATAAATAAAATCTTAAAAAAAAAAAAGAGTAATTATCCTTAGATAGCCTGTTCCCCACCCTTTACTTCATAAACTCCCAGAGCTGGTAAATCATGATCTAAGAAGTATCATCTCCTAATTAAAAAAAAAAAAAAAAGTCTTTGTATTTTAGCTTTTTACTAATTGAAGTGGTCTTTCCCTAATGTGGCTGAAGGCATAAAAATTTACTGATTTTATGCTTAGTAAGTAGTCATTCAGGATAGATCTTGTTTTTAAGATGCGTTGAAGTACCTGCGTTGGTTTCGATTGAACTCTGTGTGCATGTATTTATATGCGCAAGGCCTCAGTGTGAAACACCACCTATTCCAGAACTTTTTGTGGGGTTCTGCTGTCTGATAGCGGTTTCAGGAGCTAAGCTGAGAATTATTCTATGTGCTGGTGGCAGGTGGAACTTTAGATTGCCAAGATACTCTTACCCCAGAGGGGTGTCACCAAGTCCTCACGTTCTGCCTTTGCACTGACATCCGAGGATGACTGAGAATGTGGACATCTATTCCCTCTACTGCCCTTCCTTTCTCCCCAGCTCATCCACAGGGTGTAGTTGGGGCCTAGAGTACATTTCACAAACATCAGATTTAATATCTGGTGTAAAACACCCAATCACACTGGGGCATCTCAATAGCAAGACTGCTAGGGTGAAGAGCTGGCTCTCCTGCATTCCTTCCTCCTTGCCCAGCCCCACCTCTCTGCAATGGGTGGTCAAATGGCATGTACTACAGCCACAGGGACAAGCACCCGTTATGGGCACAGGCTAAGTCCAGACACAGCAGAGCTCATATACTCCTCAAAATGGAAATCCTGACTCACACTTACACCCTCTTTAAACTTCGACTTTCCCAGACTTCTCTTTCCATGAATGGCACCCCATGAACTCAGTCTCTTGTGCCAGAAGCCTGCATCTTATTCTTCATCAGCCATGTCTAGTGCCCCAGTACCTCCTGCTGTATCTTTCCTTCAGGAGCTGAAGCGCGCAGTATTCCTTTACTTCTCTCCATCCCACTGGTCGAGTGACCACCTTGTACCCTCACCTAGCAATTGCCTCCCCACTGGTCTCTACGAAGTATCTTTGCCTCCCTCTGGCTTGCTCTTCCCAGCAGCTAGTCATCTCCACCAGGTATGAGGTGAATGGTGTTGCCCTTCTGTTTAAAACTGCACAGTGGCTTCCCATTGTGTTTTGATGGAACATAAATCCATTTCCGTGGCTTACATGGTGCTATGCAATCTAACATCTGTGCACCTCTCCAGCCTCCCGAACTATCTCACACACGTACTTCAGCCACACTAACCTCCCTTCATTTCCCTGGACAAGCTGCGTCTCCCCCAGAGTCCCCCAGCCCTTCGTGCACGCCACTTCCCTTGCCTGGAACACTCTTTTGCTTAGCACATCCTCCCATTTTGCCATCATACTCAACTAGCATATTTTCATTCTTTAGGTCTTCAGTTTCCTGACAATGAACGCCTTGTCCAAATTGATCCTTCTCTATTGTTATCCATCAGGGAGGTCATTTTTTTCCTTCAGAACAATGAAATATTCAGTTAGTTGATTGTATTTACAGTTGACCTTTGAACAACACAGGTTTGAACTGCGTGGCGCTTATACATGGATTTTTTTTAATCAATACTGTAAACGTGTTCTCCTTATGATTCTCTTAATAACATTTTCTTTTCCCTAGCCTACTTTTTTGTAAGAATAGAATATACAACACATATAACATGCAAAATATATATTAACTGACTGTTTATGTTATGGGTAAGGCTTCTGGTCAACAGTAGGCTATTTAGTAGTTAAGTTTGGGGAGAGTTAAAAATTATAAGCAGAATTTCAACTGAAGGGGGGGTCAGTTCTCCTAACCCCAGGGTTGTTCAAGGGTCCTGTATACTTCACTGTGCTGCAAGCTTCAGGATGGCAGTGACCCTGTTCTGTTCACATCCCCCACATTGCCATTACACGCAACTACAGCCCTGGAAACTATAGTATTGGCACTTGGTTGATATTAAGTAATTGAGTTAATAAACTAAAATGGCCCAATCAAGCAGTTTTTTCCATAGAAAGGATATTCTTCCCAGGTGTAAAATCAAGTCTTTACATTCAAAACAACATCTGCTTGCAACTTCTCAGGTAGCAATTCTGTTCTTGCTTCAGAAAAATCTAAAGGGCTGCTCCCAGGGACACCCACAGCTGCCACATTAGCGAAATTAAGATGAATGTCTTGGGGATACGAATGGCCCTTGGGTTGACTTGTGCATTCTCACCAATCAGCAGTTGTCGTCAGCGGCTGGTGGGCCCCGTACAGCAATGCTGAGCCCTTCCTGGCACACATGTGGTGAGAGGGATCCATGATGTGGTGCAGAGGCATCCTGCTGGAGGGCTTTACCTGCCCAAATATACTGGCGACCCCTCAGCACTAGAGATTCTGCCTTGGAAGGAGTGCTGTCAGAATTGCCACAGCGAGTTAAACAGCACAATGCACCCATGGAAGGTGCAATGATAAATGTACATTTGGTAAAGAAGGCCTGGTGTGTGTGTTTGTGCGTGTGTGTATGGCACCCTGAACTAATTTACATTTGATTCAGAGACAGTGGGAGCTACAAGGAGTTCAGGGATTGATAAAACCGATTTGTGTATCAATTGGAGATCAAAGGCCAGTCCTTTAGGAAACAGGTCATACCCTGGGCCAGGAGGGGTCTGGGGAAGGAAGTAACAGAGGGGACACCAGGCACGGTGACAGGCTCAGTTTAGGAGAGCTGCGCCCGGAGGTGTGTGGCATCATCGGGGGACCTGGTCAGGCTCCAAGCAGGGCATGGCAGGGCAGCGGCTTGTCGCTTTGCCTTTCCCTCCCTCACCGTCCTCCGCCCCGCCCCACTGTTCCAGACTGGGTCAACAGAGACGAGATGTAGTCACCCCAGAAGAATTTTCCAAGGCGGTGAGTGGATCAAGAGTGGTGCACTTAATTAGGGAGAGAGCACCCAGATGGGCTTTCTAGTCATTGGAATGTGGAGAACTTCGTTATAGAGTGCGATGAAAAATTCACATAAACAGACTCCCTGGGAAATGAGGTCATGTATTCGAAGTACAACAATATAAAGACAGCCTAGCAGGAGCTCCAGGTACTTCCCCTGTCTCCCTTCTCCCCAGACTTTTCTGTTCCCTGCTGTTTCTTTACTACTGACACTTTCCAATCTCTTGTAAACAATTGGGTGGGGAGAAGCTGAGACAGAAGGAGAGAAGCAATGCCCAAAAGTGGGAGGATGGGTAGAGAGGACAGGAGGAGGATGAGAGCCAAGAGATGAAGGGGGAGGGGAGGGGTGTTGGAAGTTGGTTAGGCCTGTGACATCTCTAAGGCAACAAAGCATGTGAACAAACCCGTGACTACAGGGCCCGGTACAAATAACACCGCTTTTTTATTACAAAATCTTCT
This sequence comes from Micronycteris hirsuta, assembly GCA_004026765.1. Classification (NCBI taxonomy): domain Eukaryota; kingdom Metazoa; phylum Chordata; class Mammalia; order Chiroptera; family Phyllostomidae; genus Micronycteris; species Micronycteris hirsuta. The sequence goes on from PVJI01000780.1 coordinate 177,945, forward strand.
ATTAGAAAATCAGAAGCATGCAATTCTGTAACATAACAACATCCCACTCAAGCATACCGTATGGCATTTTAGGTGAAATGTTCAATGAAAACTATAAATCATTACACCCATATTATCACCCTGCCCATCACACTCACACAGGCCTTCCTTCTGACGGACCCTGTACAATGTTTGTCCAGGAGAATGCATCCGGGCAGGGAGCTTGCTGGGTGATGCATGGGGCTGGCTGTGAGTGTTGCCCTGGGCTAGCTTCATTGGCTGGGTGAGCTTGTGCAAAACTGTAGCCTCAGCTCCTTTTGCGTAAGGACAAGGTTGGTGAAAGGACTTGTGTGGTCCCCTCAGCTCTGATTTCTAACATTTCATAATATGAGATGGAGGGAGAACCTGGCTGGGGGAAGGCCCAGCAGACAGGGATCCTTTAAGACTGAGGTTTTACCCAATAGTCATCCATGTGCTATGAAGGGGTCAAGAGAGTGAGAGCCAAAAACTCTTCTATGACCACAGGTTGAAGGTGTTGTAAAAACACATCTTCGTATGCCATCAATTTACTAGAGCAAGAAGGTCCTCTGAGGCTCAAGGTCTGAAACATGAGGATAAGACTTGGTCTAGAATAATGGTTTTGGAGCCTGTGGCAAGACTTTTATGAGCTCCTGGTGGCCTTTGTGGTGGGATTTTTGAGTCAAGACCTGCAGATACTTGGATGTTTCTCTGTACGTGGCTGACCCAGTTCTCCTCAGGCCTTGGGCTGCTGCAAGGTGGGATGGTCATAGCTCCTGAGATGCCCAAGGAGGGCCCCTTTACCCTCTCCTGACAGATCAGAGACGTCACCTGGTGCCTGCAGACACTGGCCCAGGCTGGCGGTGATGCTGTGAGGTGGAATGGGCCTGTTCTGACATCAGTTCAGGTCATGAGATGAGCCCAAGTGCCCCCTCCATTCATTCTGTGGCATAGGGTTGGCAATGCCTTCAACCTCCAGGGCAAAGGGCTAGGCAGTGCATTGGATCATCCCCCTTTGCTCCTCTAGGTGCATTCTTCACTCTGGTCCTCGCTGCTCTGTGCCTCTGAAGCTGACGCTTAGGGCCTGAGCCAGTGGGCTCCCTTGCTCACTAACGCCTACTGGGCTTGGTCAATGGGAGGCAAGAGTGGGAAGAAAGTGAGATCTGGGTATGGGCTCCACTGCTTCCGCTTTCCCTATCTAATGAGACGTATGGAGAGGGCATAACTTTACCATGCCACATGGTGACAGTCGCACGTATTCTAAGTGACATTGTATGTGATCACTACAATGATCAACTCGTGGAATTCAGGAAGGCTGGTTGGGACTGACTTTGACAGGCCCCTTTGAAGAATTCTATCAGATCTATGCTTTGCCGCTCCCCTTTCTCGTTGAAATTACCCCTCAGGCCATGGAGATGCAGCTTTGGGTCTTTCTGTGGGTCTCCCGCTCATGGTCACTGGCCATTTCAGTTCATTCCCTCATGTCAAATGCCAAATAGTCCAACTTTTATCCTTCACCACACTGTGACTTCCCCTTGTCAATGGGCTTCAAATTTTGACTTAAGTTGGAACTAAAGTCAAGGATGTGTGATACAGAATTTGAGGTTGGAGCCATAAAATCAAGATTCTGTCGAATCCTGCCACAGCTCCTGCACCGAACGTCCCATGGGCAACCTTGACCCGGCCCTCACAGCTTCCGTTTGCCAGGTACACATGAGGATCGAATATGAGACACCCGTCTAAGGTAACGAGATGTCTTCACCTACCAAAACACCGCTTCAAAATCTACCTTCAGTTTACTTTTTAAAACTTCCCCCCAGAGATTGCCTTCGCAGCCAGTTTCCAGCACATTAGGAACTAGCTTCTTAATTTAGTCACACACACATGCCTTTGGTCTTCTTATTCTTCACCTCCAAGGACTGCATGCTCCTTGAACCCATCCAAGTCCCTCTCTCTTCTCTCTCTCTCTCTTTCTCCTTCCTCTCCCCACCTCCCTTCCCCCACCACACACATTCCTTGGCAGCTGCCTGAACCAAGACATAAGGGCCTAGAGAAATGAGTTGCACAGGTGTTGGCGCAGAATTGAGATCCATGTGGAGGACAGAACTGAGCAGTGGCCTGAACCCAGAGCAGGAGGGATCACCTTGCAAGGAGCAGCACTTCTGGAAGCCAAACGATGCATCTATTGTCATGTTTACCAGAATGTTCATGGGAGTGGCTGAGAGCAAGAAACCACATCCTGAGAGAATCAGGAGGTAGTCCCGGATGGCTGCTTTTCTCTTTGTTCCCAAGATGATGTGTGAAAGGCAACTTCCAGCTAAAGGAACGAAGAGAGTCCTGGGCAAAACATAAGCCAACAAGCATTCAACACACCAACAGAATGTGGTTTCATCATTTATGCAGGAGACTTTGTCTTCAGAACAAACATTTTCCTGGGCCTGATCACAGATTTGCCTCTCCTCTGGATGAGTCAGTCCGTTCGTTTTTAATCCATCAAGGCTGAGCAAGCTAAGTAAACAATGAGCAGCAGAGTTTTCACGTCTGAGCAAACACATGGGAAAAGAATAACAATTATAAGCTTAATTGTTGGTTGTAAATTACAGACATGAACAGCTGCCATGGAGGTGTGTGGAGACCCAGGAAAAGTGTTGATGCTTGAAATCCAGCTGTTCAGTAGCTTTTGACCGCAGTCCAAAAGCTGCCCCTATGCCTCAGCAAGGTCCCATCTAGAATCAGATGGCTCACAGGTGTAGCTGCATTTCCCCCCCCTCTTTTTCTGGGAGATGGTCTCCTAAAGGGAATCATTTATCTTCTGGTGGCCCACGTCAAGAGGATCAATGTCAGGAAAAAACAGTGTTTGTTTTCTTTTTATTTTAAGACTTCCTATTTTTGGCATCCTTCCTAGGATGGCTTTATCTCGGCGCTGAGACGAGGAAGTCAATTGTGTTGACTGGAGCACCCCCTGGGCCAGGCAGCATCTGGGGCTGCAGACGGCCCGCTGGCCTCTGGCGCTCTGGGACTGTTTGCCAGGAGCCAGCATAGGCTTTCCCAAAACTCCATGTCTCATCGTCTCTGAGGGAGGTCCAAGTGTTTCCACCTTGTTTGTAAAACACTATTTTTCTTCTCCAGACGAGGAGGGTCTTCACCAGCTTCATCTTATTCCACATCCTTTTAATCCATCTCTAATGTTGTAGATCTGTTAGCCAGATGTCGGCTAGCTTCAACTTTCGTGTCCCCACCAGCCGATAACATTTTCTCAGTTTCGTTACTAATAATAGACAAAACATTGTGACCACACGGGGAATTTTTGTGGGATATTGGTTGGAGCCCTGGGTGGATGGGCTGAAGGGTGTAACTAACATTATTGCTTCATTTTGTTCTCCAAATTCAGTTGTTACAAAGATTTTTTAAAAGTGTTATTCTTAGAAAAATGACTCAGAAAAATTACTTCATCTCCTTGCGGTTCATCTATAAGGCACGAATCTTTCCCCTCAAATTTGGCAGTGCTTTACTTTTCAAATTTGGCCCTTTACAATGTTTTCCTTTTCCTGTATATTAAAAAATATTTGGAGTCCTAAAATTCAAGAACAAAGAGTAATATAACAAATACTACACACATACTATTTTTCTCACCCAGAATCATCAGCTTACTATTTATTATATTTGCTTCTAGCTTGTTCTCTTCTCTTTCTTTTTTATTTTTAGATGAATTAAAGCATGACAGATGGTAGCTCAAGTTTCCTTTAACCACCGTCCTTGGTCTCACCAACCTGGGTCATCCCTGCCACCCAACGGGGCCATCACACCATGAGTTTGATGTGTGGTGTGTATGCTTCAACCCCATTTTCACATGGCATGTATAATATATACCCATAAAATATAGGGTGCAATTTTATGTGTACTTTGATTTTTTACTGAAGCACATGTGGGGTGTGTGTGTAAAGCATCACGTGAAAAGTTATAGGTTAATATATTTCTATGCAGCAAGCGTATGTATCAGAAAAATCCCCAAATGTCACCAGCCCCCCAGAAGGCCTCTTTGTGTCCTGCTCTACTCACTGCCACCCTCATATTGCAGCACGTGCTGATCGGGCTTGTTTTTGAATTCTGTGTAAATGGAATCCTTCGTGGCTGGCTTCCTTTGTTCAACATCTATGTGCACTTCATACATGCTTTTGCAAATACCTGCCATTCATTTATTTCTATTGCCATATAGGATTCAATCACGTCAATACACTGCAATTTTATATATCCCTTCTGCCATAGATGGACATTTGGGCTGTTTCCAGTTTGGTGTTGTTATGAATAGTACATTCCTGTGCAGGGGTTTTGAAGGTCACATACACATTTCTGCTGGGTGCCGAGCTGGGGGGGGACTTGCTAGGGTACAGGATACAATAAGCTCTCACAGGCGTCACTAAGCCATTTCACACAGGGCAAAGAGCACTTTACATTTCTACCAATTTGGGTTGTTGTTTTTTTTTTTTTTTTAAAGATTTATTTATTTATTTATTTTCAGAGAGAGGAGAAGGGAGGGAGAAAGAGCAATGTATGGTTGCCTCTCACATGGCCCTCACTGGGGACCTGGCCTGCAACCCAGGCATGTGCCCCGACTGGGAATCGAACCGGGACCCTCTGGTTCCCAGCCCGCGCTCAATCCACTGAGCTACACCAGCCGGGCCAATTTGGGTTGTTTTTAAAATGTCCTGAAATAGGACCATACTGTTGTCACAGTACATGAAATAGTGCTATGTGTAGTTCTGTATCTTATTTTTCTCATCCAGCTTCGTATGGCCCATTCTAGTTGACATACAGAACTGTGCTTCTAAACTACTGTGATTTTTCTGTTATTTGTATGCATCATGTTTTATTAATTAATGCACCTATTGATCTATTGATACATGTTAGGTTGTTTTCAGCGTTTTGTTTTTGCTAAGAATGCTGCACTTAGCCTCCCTCTATAATCTTGAATAAAAGGACAAGAACATATCTGATAAATAAGGATGCTCTGTGGCCAAATGGAACCTCTGGATTCCAAGACCTTCCCCTGGCGATCCGGAGTCAGTGGGGTGTCTCCAGGAATCTATGCTCACCCACCACGTCAGAGTCCTTTCAGCCGAGGGGCCTGGGGAGCACTGCCCTAGGTTAAACACTCTGAGGAGGAATTGTCTGATTACGAGCTGGGCACGTTTTCAATTTTACGAGATACTACTATCTTGCTCTCTGAAGGGACTGTCCCATTGAATTACCACACGAGCATTGTATAATAGACACATTTTCCCCACATTCTTAATATTTGCTATTGTCAGACTTTAAACTTTTCTGCCAATCTGATGGGTACAAAGGAAAGTTTTGTTCCCAGTGACGTTTCTCTGATTAGCACTGATGATGAACCTCGCCGACACTTGTATAGTGTATGCGCCAGCACTCTTTCAAGCCGTTGATTTGTATTACCTCATTTTATACTCCCACTCCGTGGAGGCAGGGAGCTGTTTTACTGGGTTAGGAAAACGAGACCTAAAGGACTACCATATTCCCTCTACCATAAGTTTCCAATTAATATTCCTTACCTATTTGTTCTATTCTGTTGATGATCTTTTCTTTATTAATTTCTAGAATTTAAAAACATATAGCATCAATGCTGCTTTTTGTCTGTTATATTCAATACACATTGCAATAACTTGTCCCAGTCTGCCACTTACTGTGGACCTTGTTTATGGTGGCACCTTTACATCTTCTAAAGCACGTTCACATGTGCTGTAACATATGCCGTAACAAATATTCATTCATCAAATATTCGTTGCTCACAATGGCTGGCACTGTTGGAACCACCAAGATTACAGACGACTCTGCCATGACAAAGCCTATGTTTTAGTGGCGGTAACAGAAAATATACCACTAACAAAGTGTAGGCCAGCTGGTGAAAAGTACTATGGAGGAAATAAAGCAGGTGATGAGGACAAGGACAGCTGGATGTGTGTGGGTTAGGGGTGGGGAGAAGAGGGAAGGGGAGGTCATTGCTATTTTATATTGGGTGGTTGAAGAAAGCCTCTTTGATAAAGTGGCACTTGGGTGACCTGAAGAAGTATGGGAACAAGCCTACAGAATTCTTGGTGAAGAGTGCTTCAAGCAGAGAGAAAATGCAGGGCAAAGGCCCTGTGTTGTGTTTCGGGCTAACGGACTAGTATTGCTGGAATGGCTTGCACAACGAGAGGAGCATGGGAGATGAGGTCCAGAGGAGTACAGGAAGGAAAGGCAAGTGGTGTAAGGCCCTGAAGGCCTCCGTGAGCACTTTGGTTTTTTCTCTGAGCTATGTAGGAAGCCATTCAAGGTTATCTAATTTTCGCAGGCTCTGGGAAGTTCCATAAATTGCTGGAATCACATAAAATGGCAGAGCCCAGTACGAAAGCAGAACTTCTGACTCGGGTGTTCTTTCATCACATTGCAGTTGTCTGAAATCCTTGTGCCTTCTTTCTTCTGACCAGAAGGAACTAAGAGGAGAACGCCCCTATAAATGCAGAAAGACCTGCAAGGGCCACCAACTGTCCTGCTGTCCTGGGACTGAAGGGTTTTCCAGGTCGCAGGATTTTCAGTGCTAAAACTGGGACAGTCCTGGGCAAACAGGGACACTCGGTCACCCAATGAGTTGGCTGAAATGCAGGCAGCGTGTACCAATGAGCTGCCTCCACCCTGGCCTCCCCAGGGCCCTGACGTGCTGCTGCTTGGAGAGGCCGTCCAAGCCCTGGAGCCCTCCCAAAGCAACCTCAGGTGCAGGACCCAGGTCACTGCCGGTCCCCCCAAGGAAATGTCATTGAATTACAGAGGTTCCCCCTGGGAGGTGGGATTATGCAAAGTTTTTTCCCCTCCAGCTTATGTATACTTTTCATACTTAAATTTTTTTTCACCATAAATATTACATCGGTAACCAGGAAAGATGGAATTGGTACAATATTAGTTCATCTGCATTATCTATATCCTGAGTGCCCAGCACGGTTCCTAGCACACAGCAAGTGCTCGACAGAATTTTTTTGAACAACAGACTTGCACTGAGCAAGGCACTTTTTAAGACACCAGTAATGTGTGCATCTTCCGAAAGATCAATACCGTGTTAGTGGTTCTCAGACTTTGTTGCATCAGAGTTGCATGGAGGGCATGTGGAAACTCACATCTCCAGGCCTACCGCCAGTTTCGGATGCAGTTGGTCTGGGTGGGGCTCCTAGTCTGCAGGTCTCATGTTTCCAGGTGATGCTGTGGTTGCCCATGCTGGTGGTGGAGTGGGGCGAGGGCGGGGGGAGAAAACCACATTTGAGACTAGCTGATCTATGCTAATTAATTGGTTAATTAATTATTGGTTAATTGTTTGGGGTGGTTTTTTGGTGCAACTGTGGTCATTTAACCATCAGGTGTTATCTTGTTGAAAACTTTAGTTGAAATGCTAGGCTAATTTATATGTGAATTTATTCCTTTTTCATTCCCCATTCAACAGACATTTGTTGCCTTTTCTCACTACAGAATGGAGACACCTAAACATGAACAGAACACAGTTCTGACCTTTAGAGACTTCCAGAAGCATTAAGTCATTTTTTCAGTTCTTAACTGCCCAAATAAGAAATTAGATTTAGAAAGAAAATGAGAAACTTTAAATAGAACATGTGGTTCATTGTCAATGCAGAAAAGCCGACTGGCTTTGATAACTGCCCCACAGGCTCCCATGCAGGGCGTCCTTTATGAATTCAGCTGTTCAGAGTATTGGGCACATGCGTCCCACCTCATGGACCCAGGCCAGCTGATCAAATGGAATCATGGGTGGAAAATAACAAGAATAAATGTAAAGTCTTATGTTGGAGGGTTTGTTGTTGTTTTTTTAAAGTCAGTAACTCAAGGGCAGCTCATGTGAAAAAGACCTGGGAGTTTTAATTGGCTTCCGTCCCAAATCCACGCACAGCAACTCAACTCATGCAGCTTCCTAGAGATACACTTTACAACCAGTTTATGTTGGAAAGTTAACCATGAAGTGGCATTGCTTAAAATCAGATTTTTATGGACTCTGTGTGTATTACACATGTATACACACACATGCACAAACGTACACTGCTGTGCACAGTAAACGATTTGTACATTTTGCTTTGACAATTTTCTTGGTCAGGTTATGACCACCAGGCTCCCCCTGGCAGTGTTTCTCAAACTGTGATCAGCGGGACCCCTAACGCGCATCAGCCACAAACTTGCTAAGCTTACAGACTCCAAGTTCTTTCCCTTAACTTTGCAAACCAGTGATTCCCATCACTGGGAATGGACCCCACGATCGGCTGCATTTTAACAAACTGCCCCAGATGATTAGTTTACTGTCCTCTGCTGTGTGGGCACTTACCCTTAAATCCTCTCCTCAGTCCCCAAATCACCACGGTACAGGGAAGTGTGACCACCGTGTGAGTTGTTGGGGAAGCAGCTGTGGTGGCCGGGGGCAGCTCTGGCCATCGTCGGTTGCTCCTCACACACTGTGATGGGCCAGTGACAGTGCCGGACTCCAAACAGGAGGACAGAGATGAGTCCTAGGAAGGAAAGAATAAAGAAGTGAGGTTCACCAATGACACCGTGAAGGAAACTGGGTTCAGGAGGGAAGCGGCTTTTTGTTTTCACTTGTGCCCTCCTCTCCCACGGATTCTTAAGGTAGCCTGCTGCTTGCCAGTGCCCGCCCAAACTACCCGACCACGCTGGGAAGTGTTCCTTAGCAGCTAATCCCCATCTCTAGCATCGCAAGTAAAGGCAGATACTGTCTTAATGAATGACTCCCTCCCCGGCCTAATCACACTCACCCCCACTTTGTGATCTCACCTCTTTACACTTTCAGCATCTGCTTCTGCAGCTTGTCACATCACTTTGACATTTCCTGCCACACTTCTAGATCCAGAACTGTCAGCGGCAACCCTTTTCCCCCCACAGTGCAGCCAGCACCCCCATGGGTGAATGTGATGGAGCGAGGCGCGGTGCTAAGCCCTGTCCTTACATTATTTTCTGTACACCACACCACACAGGCCTAGGCTAGGTAGGTACCAACTCTCCTCCCGGTCTCACAAACAAGGACACACGCTGGGAGCGCGACTTGCCGCCCACTTTGCAGAGCGAGGCGCATGCGTCCCTCAGCTCAGCCCTACCCCACCCTCATCAGAGCAAACGGATTGCTCCTTCTGCCACTCGAGCCTTTCCTCCGCTACCCCTGCTTCCCTGAGAAGTCAGGGGAAAGGGACAGTTCACCTCTGCTCCAAAACTAGCAAAGAAACCCTTTCCATTGATTCATCCTTTTCTGTTCTAGAAGGTTCTTCTATCATTTCCTTTTTTGCATTTTTGATCTTTCTTTAAAAAAAAAGTTGTAACCGACATATATTATTTCCAAGTGTACAACATGTAATCATGCAATATTTGTATATATTACAAAATGATCCCCACAATACATCTAGTTAACTTCCATCGCTATACATAGTTACAATTTTTTTTCTTGTGATGAAAACTTTTAAGACCTACTGTTTTAGCGACTTTCTAATACACAATACAGTACTGTTAACTGTAGTCACCATGGCGTACATCACATCCCCAGGACTTATTTATTTTATAGCTGGAAGTTTGTACTTTTAACCCTTTTTTCCCACCCCTGGCTCCTTTGATCTTTCATTCTCCACTCATTCCTTTCCATGAAAAAGGTTTTGTTCATTTAGTCTCCTGTGCAAAATAACATTTCACTTGACTAGGCAGTCCTGTTCAGTGATTTACTTAGCAGAGTGCTGAGCTGATGAGGCTCTGGCTCTGAAAGGGGAAATGAGGTATAAATAAGCACCGCGTGAACACAAGAGATGTGATGAGTGCAGGGAGCGTTCAAGGGAGGAGAACACACTTATCACTGGAGGGGTGGAAGGAAGGTTTTGCGGATGACCTGGGCTACAAGGCTAAGTCTGGGAGAATTTCTGCTGGCAGAAATTGGAGGGGGGACATCAGGCAGAGGTAATAGCATAAGAAAAGGCATAGAGGCAGGAAAACCTAGAGAGAATCTGCAAAGGGTATTTGACCAGCCTGAGTGGGCACAGAGCTCAGTGGGAAGTGGTGGAGGGTAAGGCTGTATCGCAGAGAATATGCTGTCCTAGGGCAGTATCTTGTCGGGAATGGGTGGAAAAGTGGCATCGTGAGAATGTGCATCAGGAGGATCGGTTTGCTGGCAAAGTGCAGGACGGACCAGAGCGTGGGACTGTGAAGTTGAGAGGCTGCTGCCATAGTCCAGGGAAAACACCGCTGGGCTCCTGTCCTGACCTTGGATGGTACCAGTAATTAAAGAAATAAAACCACTGTTTGAGAGTATTTTGGAGGTGAATTCACTGTTGTCTTGGGTAAATCATACAGGAACATCAAAGGCATCTTTGAACCTGAGCCCATGCAGTGTGTAGATGGCTGTGTCTAACAGAAATGGAAGTTCATGGGAAAACCGAGTAGAACACAAGTTCAGCTCTGAACATGTTCAAGTTTCAGAGTCAGTGGGACATGCAGCGTGAGACTCATCCAGTGGGCATCTAGGTCAAAATCCGACTGTGGCTCTAGAAAGCAGTCAGGATTGGAGACAGACAGCTGAGCACATTTCGCACATAGGCAAAAGCTCTTGGAAAGGGCAGCACACTAAGTAAGTGTTTAATGTCTGCTGTGAGCAGAAACTGGGTTCTATTATCTCTTTAGCCCAAACTCACTCTTCCTTGTGATGAGTGTTCAAGAAATGTTGAAGAAATGAATGCATTATGAGATGCTCAATACATGTTATATAATGAATTAATGAATGGAAGAAGTGAATGAAAAAATAAATGACCGGGTGCTGAAATGATGAAGCCCTGTATGGATGGACGAGACAAGATAAGACTGAGGGCACGCTGCTCAGAGTGTAATGTGGCATGTGTTTTTACAAAATTGCTCCAAGAACCTCAAGAAATCTTTGGTCGGAGAATAGGCGGGAGGTTGCGTTGCAAGCACGCTCACTTGGATGGAGCAGCCACTGGGCCCCCGCTCCGCCCATGGGGATTTCTGGGACACGGCAGAGGTTTGCTGGCTCGGGAGCCCCTGTTTCCTGGCTGCAGTTGAGTTCTGGGCCGTCTTTTGTTTCATTCAGTTTCAAATCAGGAGATCCTCTTGGATGCTGGCTCTCAGCTGGGAAATGGAAAATATCTGCGCTGCCATGGAGGGAGCTTCCTGCATCTGGCAGGGTCTCTGGGCTGGAACCAGCATCAAGGGAAAATTAGGAAATCATCAAGCAGGCTGTGATCTTGGTATATTTCATTGTTAGTATTCCAGTTACTGGGAGGATGTCTAAAGCTCTTCCTGGTTTACTGCCTTGAAAATTAAAAGAAAAAAAAAGTCTCTGTGCTCAAATGTGCCAGCATGAGTGTCCCAGCAAGAAGGTCTGTGTAAGAGTCTGTGAATAAAGCAAGATGGCGAGGCGATAAACACTCTCTGTGCGGACGTTTTTCCATTCGCTCACCGCTCTGCTGGCACAGGCTAGCAGAGCAGAACAAAGCCTAGTTTGTGCTTCTCAAAGCACCCCTGCTGTACTTTCGAGGGTTTTTTCTTTTCCCCAGAAGCCTGCTGGAGGGATTTTTAGGCCATTCTTTCAAACAAAGGACAAAATTAGGCCACTGTTTTGCTGTCATTTGGCATAATAAGAGGCCATCTCTAGCTCATAAGTTTTGTATGTTCAGTGAAAGAGGCAGAAACCCATGGGGTGTATTGAAGGACAGAAAAAGCTCCCTCTACCCCCAAATGTGTCCCCAACCCAGGCGCTGGGGTGTGTGGAATACTCCCATGACATCTGTAACGTAGAGGCTCTCCGTCCCACTGCTGCTGCTCTATGGCCCTGTTTCATCACCTCCAGGGCAGTGATCTGATCCAGCTCGGGGAGCTCCAGGGGTGAGACGCCACCTCAGGAGGGAGCCTGCTGCGTGCACAAACAATGCTCGTTGTTTTAGAAAGTTCCAGCTCGCACTGAATTAAAATCCACCTAACTCCCTCGGTTACATATAAAACTTCTTCCACATAACAGCCCTTTAAATATTCGAAGAGAACTAGGGTGTCTCCATTAGGCAAACTACACGTCATCAGCTGTTTCCCGTTGTTCACAATTGCTAGCACAGATTGAAGCAGACCTTGTCCCCCTCTCTCTTCCTTCCTCTCACATGCTCCTTCCCCCCCACCCACAAATCCTTCTGCAGCTGTATGTGCAGACACACCCCCCTCCACTCTGTAACTTGCACGCTTGTATTTGGAGGAGAAGTGCACAACTTACTGTGACTGAATGAAGCAATGACAGAGCATGGACCAGGGACTTACGTGGATCTGAATTCAAGTTCCAAGCCTGCTCTTCCACTTATCTGTGACATCCCATCAAATTTCTTAACCATGATGCGCATAAATCTCCTGTCTTATAATGGAGATAGTGATCTATATTTTGCAAAGCTAGAGATAACATGTGCGAATGGCCTGGCACATGGCCTGGGCTGAGCAGGAGTGCAATTAATAAGGACTATTGAGCCTAGCATGCTATTAAGTCAGATAAGAGCATGGAATAGTCTTGATCATCCCAAATGTACCGGCCACAAATCCAAACATCTGTGAGCTTGTTCAGCATGCCATATGAATTCTCCTTTAAGTTATTGATAAAAATGTTGGCCAGGTCATGGCCTCAGAAAGAGCCCTGTGACCCTCTGCAGGAACACCACCCTCTTGGGCTTTCTCTCCTTAATAAGCATTCTTTAGTCAGGGACATTCAGTAATTTATAAATAGAACTGTGCTCTTTTGTGGTCTATGTTGTGGTCTTCCACACGGATACGGAATGCTTTGTCCATTGTCCTGACGAAATTGAGGTCGTCTATGTCTGTGTCGTTCCCCTGACGCAGTATCAAAAGATCCTCTTTCTCTAGTGCTTTCTCTTTTGAAAGGCAAATACTTGTGGGAGGGCTAACATGTTGCATTAATTCACACTAACATGGTAGTGATCTAACTTTTCTATTGACTCAGGTGGGAGTGGAGAAATCACTGGATAGTGAAGGAAGGAAGGCAGAGTTGTTGATATAAATGTAAAAAGTGTGTAATCACAGCAGACTGAGGAATGAAAACACATGTTATTGACTTAGCAAATGAGCTCAGAATGGACCCATGCGCAGATTCACATTTACAAAGAGATCAAGATGTAGAACTGATTACATTTTCTCTGAGGATTCAAATGAATGCCGATGAATTTGCTCTTCTCTCCCTTTCTGTTCTAAGAATCACCAGATTCAACAAGTGTGGCCAAATGTGCCTTCTACTCCCTTTCTCCAGCCCCAGCAGGAGATACTCAAATTCAGTCTGACCCTAAAATTCCATTAATAGTAATAATAGAGCTGGCATTTATGAAGGGCTTCCTTACATGCTTTATTTTGTAATCCTCACAACAAACCCATTGAGGAAGGGACTATTGCCATCCCTATCTTACAGCAGAGGAACTGAGGCTCAGAGAGGCTGGATAATTTGTTTAAAGTCACACAGCTCTGCCAGGAACAGAGCCAGGTCTCCACCCCAGTTCTGCATCATGCTAAAGAACTCTTTATCTTCAGGCAAATTATACCTAACAGTCTCGTTTTGGGACTTCATTGTCTGACAATCATGTCTATACTAGCAGGGTTTCGAAGGGCAGACCTTGAAAGATAGTGCCACTGGGCCCTTCTGACTTCCCCCACCTGCTCTGTGGAAGCCACATCCTCCTGGATATTGGATGCTCCTATGTGTCCTCCTAGGTGGCCTGACCATCACTCCACTGACAGAAGTAATCTGGAGTGGACTCCCCCCAAATCAATCTGTGGCTTACACCCAAGGAGACATCTGCTCTCTGGAACTTGTACTGCTGGGAAGCTGCCCTCAACACTGTTTTGGAAGTGGGAAGTGTTTTATAGTGGTGTCTTAGAATAGCTTGAGTGGGGAATGCATCTCATTACTAGCAGAATTGTGACCTTTCAGCAGAATAATGGAAAATGTCATCATTATATTATGCGAGAGTGATGTCAGTGCTATGACATGGGAGGGAAAAAGATGGCCCATGTGGGATATTTATATTAATGATATCACCATCATTTGTTATGTGGTTTGAATTAAATAGAAGTCTTTGAGTCTAAACTCAACCAATGGCCTCTCAGAACATCCCCTTGTTTTGTCTGGTGTCCTTTAGCACTCAATCTGCCACTTTTCCTGGCTGAACAGAGGCTTTGATATGACTTCTTTGCTCTGATGACTTAAACTCAGAAATAAGAAGGCCTTTATCTTCAATCAAATTATACCCATATTGATCCAAAATACAGGCATGCTTTAATGAGTATAGGAAGCAGTGGGACAGTTTCATTTAAGAAGCTAGGCGAGATGGAGCCCAAATTATAGATGCCTTACCTTGGTCTGCTTAGAGTCAAAACACACACACACCGAAGTTGAGATGAAAATGCATGATGACAAATAGATTATAAAAGTGCCAACATGTTTACAGGACCCTTTGGTAACTTTACAAACATAGGACTGCTGGGCCGAATCTGAAGGCCCCTCAATTCTACCCGCTGAGTTAGCTGAGTGGAGCAGATGCTCTGTGACCGGCTCCCAGCTGGTGCTCTGCCCAAGCTGCAGAACCTGAGCTGCTGTGCCAATAATAGTCCTGATAATAAAGCGAGAACAATAGTCCACATCCTCCCTTCCACTTACAATGCATTTGAATGTCCTTACCTATGTTGCCTCACTTGACCTTTTCAACAACCCTGTCAGAGAGAGAGAATTGTTGTCAATATGGAAGCCGTGAATGTCTCCCTTTTACATATAAAGAAACAAACCCAGAGTGAGTGTAAGGCTGAGGCTGCCCTCCTTCCCTGTTGAGCACCAGAGCACAGATGAGCACACTCTCCCCTGAGTCAGGACTGGGCACAGGTGCCCTGCACAAATGGTCCAGCGCAGAAACTCTCATGTGCCAGCCCCACTCTAAAGGCCACTGAGGTGTTGCTATGGGAATTAGCAATCGCTTGGGCAGAGCTCAGTATAACGGACTCCAGATGTGTGAGGGCAGAGGTGGGGTAGTATATTAGTTTGCTTCAGCTGCTGTGACAAAGCCACCACAGACTAGGGGGCTTAAACAACAGAGATTTATTCTCTCACAGTTCTGGATGCTAGAAGTCCAATGTCACAGTGTCAACAGGGTTGGTTTCTTCTGAGGTCTCTCTCCTTGGCTGTCTTCTCCCTGTGTCTTCTCATGATCTTTCTTCTGTGTGTGTGTCTATGTCCTCATCTCTTCTTATAAAGACACCAGTCATATGTGATTAGGGTTCACCCTAATGACCTCCTTTTAACTTAATTATATCTTTAAAGACTTTATCGCCAGATACCATTACTTTCTGCCATACTAGGGATTAGCATATCAATATATGAATAAGGGGGTGGGATGTGATTCAGTTAATAATAGATAGTAGAAGTAGATAGAATGTAAGAAGCAGAAGGTACATAGGAGCCATGTACATTTATTTATTCCACAACCAGCAAGTGCCTGCTCTGTGCCAGGCCCCATGACTGACCCTTCACAGCCAGTAGGGCACCTCTGGGGGATATAGAACCTTTACAAGTCCCAGCAGACTACCCCCAACAGGGTCCACAGAGCTGAGAGAAGACAAGCCCAGCACCAGTTCTTTTTGTTGGGCATAAAAATCACTTGGAAAACTTGTTAACACCCAGACATTGGGCCTCACCCCAGAGATGCTGATTCTTGTTTAGGCTCAAGAATCTGCATTTCTAGCAACCTTCCCTGTTGCTATTGATTCATGGACCACACTTTGAGTTGCATTGCCAAATAACACACTGGGAATTTGTCCTTTTCAGATATGACTCCACTTATATTATTTCACAGCCTCAGGATTATGAACAATAGCTATTTTAAAAGCTGTCATCCTCAGGTTAGACCAAGAGTGCAAACCAAGATAATATTGCTCACTTTGCGGACCTGAGAGCAGTGGTTACACAAAGCATGTGCAATCCACTCTCAGTTCTCCTGAAATATTTTTAATCCTCTTGCCCTTGCACAGGTAGAGACCATGAGGAGTAGAAGAGTGCTAGTCTTCATGGAAACAAAGATCGAATGATCACTTGATACATCCATATTCATTCTTTTGCATATGTGAAATCAGAAGACAGTCCACATTGCTGAGGAAGGAGAATGTCGTGGCACTGACGGGACATACTTTCTTAGTGCTTAGTTCCGAGTGCTTGAAGCTGATAAAGGGTCTGTGTTCTGAAACTTCATTTGAAAGCAGATCATTTTGCATTCAGAATGGCTTTTCCAAAGAAATAGTTATAAATAGTCAGTTTACAAAACCCCATTTAACCTGTAATGTGACTGAAGTATTTATAGCATTCGTAACCACTGTTTCTTGGAGTGAAATGCATTTCAAGTTCCAACCAAGAATACCCAAAGCAGACTTTTCTTTCAGTGACTTCAGCTGGGGAGGAGGGAAGAAAGAACCAGTAAGTAGAACTGAGATGACCAGGGGGTGACAACCTTTGAGAACAAAGGAGCAATTACAATGTAGAAGTCAGGACAAGGACACCAGGCTTAAATACTTCTGAATTTACTCACTTGTCATTGTTATTTACTTGTATGCTGATGATTTGCTAACAGAGATTACATGTACATTATCGTTCATTGTTCTTTAATTAATTCACTTGTGTTAATCTTGTCTCCTCGTCTAGATCATGAAGATTTAGCACTATGTATGAAATCTATACTGGCTTTTGCAATGGTCTCTTGAAATGAATCAAATACACTATTTAATGCCTGCTAGTTCACATCAGTGCTCAGCAATCCAGTTACAAGGAGCAGGGAAATCAGACTGTGAGGTTGGGTTGGGGTTCACCTGGCAGAGGCCAGTGAGAGGACAAGGAGACATGGAACTGAAGGTGCTACCAATGGCAAGAGGCAGATGAAAGTTTCTTGACTGGGTCATGTACTGCCCGTAGTTTAACTTCAAAGAGACAAGAGGAAACGAGACAAAATAATTTCTTTTGATCTCATGGGAACCCAGACTGCAGGAGAGTAGGCACCTATAAATAGCTTTGCTCACAACCAACTGTTCTTAAGGTGCCAGGATAGGTTGCCATAAGAATAAGGAGTGAGGTCAGTGAAATTACTAGACATTCCCAACTGAGTAAGACAAATGCCTGTTCTTGGAGCTTCCTGGAAGTGAAATGGGCCTTGAACTTTTAGTGAAATGAGCTGGGCTTGCTAATGAGGTGTCCCCTTTTCTGGCCTGACTGGAGTGGCTTTGTTAGTGACACAGCCCACAAGTTATTCCACTCTAAAAGCTTTGAACTTCAAACACTCCCTAACTTAAGGGGATAAAATAAATTGCCTTAATGCTATTCCTTTTTTGGAGAGACTTTTTGTTACAGGGAAAAGAACAGTAAACTAGTAGCCAGAATACCTGCATTCTGATCTCTGTTTGCCCTCATTATGTAGTTAAGAAATCCAACTCACCTCTTGGTATCTCAATTGATGGTGGTCCAGATTTCCTCCAGCTCTACTATTGCTCTTTGGGATAAACCAAAGAAATAAGAGTAGAGAAAATAATACTAGAAAAATAATATAAGGGAAAGAGTCATTGCTATTCAACATTATAGTAAAAGTTCAAACCAGTGTATTAACAGAAGATTTTTAAAAAATGTACAAGTACTGAAAAAAGAATAAAACTGATGACATGATTATATGGAGATATATATATATAGAAATCCAGGGAATATTCAACAGATGTATTCTTAGAATAAATGAATGAGTTTAGCATGGGCTGGACCTTGTGACAAAAGACAAAATCAATCCCATCTCTACAGGCCAGCAATGAACAGTTACAAAATATAATTTCAATGATTTTATTTAAATTGTATAAAAATATAAAATGTTTGGAAATAAATCCAAGAAAGATGTGCAAGATTCTTTGTAAAAAAAGAAGCATTACTAAGATGAATTCATGGCACCTAAATAAATGGGGAGGGGTTTAGACTATGTTCATGGATAGTCAGTATTGTGAAGACATCAGTCCTCTTCAAACTGATGTATTCAATACAGTTGTAGTTCCAGTAAAAACAAAAAACAACGAAATTTATGAAGAAGAAAAAAATGTGGAAAGACTTGCTCTCTTGGTTATCTAGATCTGCTGGAAAGCTTGGTATCGGTACAAGAACAGTGCAATGGACCGCACCACAGAACACAGAGCCCGGGGCAGACCCACATACACACATACGCATATGTATGTTTTATTTATGACAAAGGCAGCACAACAGAGCTGTGGATAAAGGATGATCTTTCATTAAGTGAGGCTGCATTAACTGGATAACCAAATAGAGAAAAATAAAATTGATCTGTTTCTCACACTATACCAAAGCCAGTAATTTCCAGTTGTATTGAGGTTAGATGTGAATGGTAAAACAATGAGTCTTTATAGGATAATGTAGAATTATTTCTCTGTTACCTAAGTGTGAAAAAAAAAAAAAAAACCAACAGTCCTTAAACAGAACACCAAAGCACAGACTACAAAGAAAATATTGATATAAAAGGAAGAGAGACCAGGACAGAGGCCCAGTTAATACAAGTCAAAGACAGAGGAAATGCATTAGCTGTTTTAACTGAGAAAAACAGCTACAGATCATAAAGGAAAATTAAGGAAGTGTGCAGGGGGAGAAGTGTGAAGTGTAAGGAAGTGTGAAACAGGGAAGAGACTGCTGTCAGGAGGGAGTGCTTAACAGTGTCAAACAGAATTCAAGTGACATAAGGACTGAAAGTGCCCACCGGGTTAATGAGAAGGGAGGCACTATGGTTGAGGCAGGTTTAGTGGAGAGAGAGAAGCAGGTTTAGTGGAGAGAGAGAACCAGGAGCCAGGTGGTGGGGTGAGGTGTGATGGAAAGAGAGGAAATACCAGAGAGTAGAAATAACTCGTTCAAGCATTTCATCTTTGCAGAGATGGTAGGAGATGAGGTAACCACTAAAGAGGCTAAGAGTTAAGAGAGATTACTGCTATTTTTTCAGTAAGAAAGTTGAGTATGTTTGATGCTGATGAGATGAATTGTAATGAAGAGAGGGGTGCGGTTTGAGATATTGGAGAGAGAGGGGGTGTAAGGTACAATGTGTGAGAACGCAGGATCTGGGCTGTGTCTGAAGTTCAGCGGGAGAAATTAACCTTAGATAACCTAAAAGTACCTCTCCTTTGATAACAGGAGGGCCGAGGAAAGGATGTAAGTGAATGCAAGTTAGTTTATAGGGTTGGTGTCAGGAGTTGAGTGGTTTTCAATTGCTGTATTATATTTTCTCTAAATAACACCAACAATTATGAGCACTTGCAATGCCCTACACTATTCCGAGCATTTCAGCAGTCTTATGGAGGGGTTGTTCTGTTATTCTCTTGATGTTAAAGTTGAGGGAAGGGAAGCATGGAAATAGGGTAACTAATTTGCCCAAGGTCACACAGAGCCGGATTTACACCACTACCCCACCTTGGAGTTTGTCTTCACTCTCTGCAAAGGATAGGATTAGGTTGGGAATGCTCTTGTGGGGGACAAATGCCAATGCCTCCTGAGCAAATGCAGAGAGCTTTCCAGGAGGCGCTGGGGGCTCTGAGGAGGCTGGAGACCACGCTTTGTTAGCCTGGGTCAGGACAGAGCAGAAACTACACTGGATTCCCAAACAAGGGAGGAGCCTGCTTTGATGGGGATCCAAAGAACAGAAGCTGCTCAGTGTAGGCACTTGATGTTACTGATTGTTCACTTTATGCTTGCTCTTTTAAAGGAAAGGAAGAATGTGTTCTTCTCCAGAATTACCTTTGCAGAAAAAGCTTGAGGGGTGTTCTAACCCTCAAACTGTCTTTTGCAATGCAGAAGTGAATAAACAGGATGTAACAGGCCTATTGACAGTGGAGATAAAACTAAGCTATCAGGAAGGGGTAGAATGGAGTTGTGAACTCATCCACCAAATTATGCAACTTTAACTTTACAAGAACACCAAGCTTCATAGAGAACTGCTGACCTGTAAATATTATGTATAGCCCTGGGCAGGCACTTGAGGACATCTTTGAGGCAAAACCTGTGACTCAAACTTCCAGTCTTGGCAAGTTACTGAGACATACACCTTGTGTTGATCTCCACGATCCCCTGGACCTAAATGCTCATTCTCAGTAAACTCTAGTTGATTGACTGGTGAACCAAGTGATGGTAGCACTAGATTTTAAAAATTGAAATGAGATTGGAACAGAACCTAAGAATTTTTCATACACGTATTAGAAATAAAAAAGAAAACGCACAGTGAATTTCTAAAGTGCACAGGTGGCACAGATCACATTTACATGGTCAAATGCTGATCTGACATTCAGGAGCCAGAAAGTCACGAGAGACTTGCAGGGTGGCTGGAAGAGCAGTGTTGAGTTTGCATACGGGTATGTGCAAGTCAGTGCAGACAGGGAGCTGACTCTGTCTCATAAATGATAAATGTGGAAATAATTGTCACTACCTAGGGAAGGGTTTAGGAGTCACTTACAGAATGTTCAACTCATTGACCTGCTGGAACCATAAAAAAAAAATCCAGCCAAGTAGCAACATTACTAGGAAGGGTGTGGAAAAACAGGAAGATGGTTCTAGTTTACGTAATTTTCTACATGCACGAAATTCTACAATAGATACATTGTACTTGTTACCTTCAGAAAAAATCTGAATGAGCATATAAATACAGTTTTATAGTTTGTTTTGAGAGATTTCTGCAGAAAGAGCATCAATAAACCTGGTACAGGAAGGTCTACTGCAGAGACGGTTTGAAAGGGGTGTTCCTTAAGAACAGCAGCCAAGATGGACAAGCTGGATCTCTGTTGGAAGGAGACAAGGCACGGGGAAGGAAACTCGTGCAGAGGGCCTACTAAGAAGGATGAAGTCAGAATGGGAACAGTGGAGAAACACAACCAGAGCTAGAGGACGAGAGGAGGTTGGAATAGTTTGGATGAAGAAGAACTCAGAGTATGGTCATGGACTCCAGTTCTCCTTTATGAAACAAATAAGCACTGTGGTAGCTGAAAGAACAGGTGTATTGAGGTCAGGCCATATCGGATTATTAAGGGAAATGGGTTCTTCCAGTTTATTATCCTAACCTACAAGAGGTGATAACCGTGTCTTTCTACAAGGTGCAACTTACAGCCTTTGTCAGACACCAAAGTCTGGGCTAGAAGAACCAAACGCCGTGCATGCATGGAAGGAAGTACGCTTACCAGGGTCATGAACTCCTAGAGCCCAGGACACACCCCTATTCGAATATGGGCAACGAACATCTTTGAAGTCATTGTAAATCACTTGGCTCTGTGTTTAGGTTCCCCATGCTCACGCTTCCTTCATGGGAGAAATAACAGAAACAACTGAAAATCATTTTCCTTTCAGAATGAGCACATGGTTTTGCTACCTCTCACATGGAGAGAGAAAATTGGCTGGTGTTTTACTCTAGTAAGCATTGTGCAGCTTCTCTCTGTCTGGCTGATGGTGAGTTGTTTTGCAAGTGTTCACATGCAAAAGTTGTGTGTAAACTGAACAGATGACAATGGCCAAACTGGCCTCTAGAACTGCCGTGGGAAATCTATTCGCCATCCTCCGCAAGAGGAACTGTTGCATGACAATGGCTGTTTTAGGGCTTCCCTGTCCCCTGTTTTATGTCTGATAATCAAGGTAACTATAAAATTATGTGACATCTTCCATCTTTTGAAATAACCTCCAAATGTTATGGTTTTAAATTATTGGGCAAATGATTAGGACAGAGACTTTCTTCTGCATATTTCTCTTTGTAGGCATTTGTCTATTGTCAAACATTATAAGGAAATAGTCCTGCTCTTTTTGAGATTTTCCTATTTTTAAAATATTGAAGTAACATTGGTTAATAACATTATATGTTTCAGGTATACAATATTACAATTCAGTATCTTATACCCCGCAGCATGCTCCAGATTTTCCCATTTTATTCCTGCCTCCTGACTGTATTGAGGCGTCAGAGAATTATAGGTTGTCTCTTCTGTTCTGGAAAGGCAGCTGTTTCAGAATTATATTTTATGTGTCATTCTTAATAGAGTAGAAAGAATATTTGATGGTCTCTAATTTTTGTAGAAAATAAAATGTGTTAATTTTTTTTCACTAGGGAAGATGACCTCTCTCAGAAGGCATATGTACTCCTCGAATCTTTAGAATTAGTGGAAAAGAGAATCTGAGGGACAGAAAATGATGACATGTGCCTTGTACTGTAGGAAAGCCAGTACAGAGTGAGAATCAAAATCAGTTTTCTGAATTAAGTGCATTAGGAAAGAGAAAGTTCCATTTGGGGAAACAAATCCAGGTGGAGCATCTCTGTATTGCGTGGGCACTTGAATGGTGTTCTGAGCCCAAATTTCCTGTGACTTCCAGGGAGCAGGAATGTACCTGCCTGATGTGACTAAGTTCACAATGGGGACACTTGGGATATAAAGAATCACCAAATCCACTTGCGTGTGTGGATGCCAGATACAGAGAAGGTCACAAGCACTTATACTCAATTGTTGTTGTTGTTATTATTATTATTAAATCTTTATGTTTGTATTCCAGGACCCCTTCTGGTGTTTGCAGCTGCCATACCTGTGTTGGGCCACATGTAGCCCACCGTCCCCACGATAGACGTCTATGCTGTCTATCAAGGCAAAATGTCTTTGGAGAATGAAGACACATACGGAGGGTATATAGTATCAAGGAAAAGGCATGGGGCCTCAGGCCATCTTTCTGGGGGTGGGAAAGAAGGAACTGTTGGGGAACTGAAATATGGAGTCCTGGGACTGAATTAGTCAAGGATAAGTGTGTTCCTAGGAACATACTATACTCTGTTGGTTAGAAACCAACATAACAAAGGCTGGAGCCAGGTAAGTGGGGACAAGCTCCAAGCTTCAAGCCTCAAGTGGGAGGCATGAGTTGAGACCATGAATAGAATACACATTAAAAACTATGGAACCAGCGGTGAAATCGGAGTGTGGTAAGTATTCTGGGAGACACAAACTAGAATCTCTGCTTCTTAGTTTAGGAGACAAAACTAATAACTGAGATCCTCAGAGGAGCATGGAAAATGGTTTTTTATAAATGCCAGATTATGTATCTAATGATTCTGTGTTTTGATTAAGTCTTGCCAGGTTAGCCTTGTAAAGCGTACGTACTCCGGCCTACACTAGGTACTGAGTAACCTCTGCTGGCATCTGTGCCCAAAACTTCTGGTTCACATAGATGGACCCCTTCCAGACACAGGACTGGAGAATTTTTTCACCAACAAGATATGAATTTTTTAAACAAAAAAATCCCCACAAGATTTGCTGAACCAACTATGTGTACGATTCAATAAAGTTTCTAAATATTGTATTTAGCGAACTGATCCACGTATAGAAAATTTTCAGAAACACACAGCAAAGAGAAGTTATAAACCAGCTTTCTGATTTTCAGCAGTTATCAATTACTGCTCAATATAGCCACTCTTATGTGTGCTTATTGGGTTATAGAATGTCCTGGGATTTGTTCCTAGCTCCTGAGTTTTGGGGTCCTCCATGCAACCATGACCCTGGAGTACCCACCAAAGCCCCCCTTCCGGCCCACACTTGCTGTGGATCAGGAGGAACCTGTGTGTGTGGTCTTGTCGGGGGGTGGGGGGAAGCCCTCGCCCACCCTCAGGTAGGGCTCCCTCAATCTATTTTCATCTAACAAGACAAGAAAAGAAAATTCTGGCCTTGGGGGGAAAAAAAAGTTCTGTTTTGTTGTTATTGCCACTTAAAACAAACATCTACAACCTCCTCATTCACAGCAAGCCTCCGCCAGTCTACCAATCCTCTAAAATCACTGCCAGTAATGCTCCGGGTCAGAATGGGTCATACCTCATGTATGTTAGAGTTTTTAAAATTCTATTTTTAACCACCTTTATTGAGGTATAACTTAGAATAAAATGCACCTATCTTAAATGCACAGCTCTGCAAATTTTACCAGTGCATATATACCCAGGTGACCCACATCCCTACTGGGACATAGGTCACTCCCATCATTCCAAAACGTTCCACTTGCCCCTTCGCCATCATTCCCCAGCCCCCAGACAGCCAGTGCTTTCTGTCACTGGAGATTAGTTTCGCCTTATCTAGAATTTCATATAAATGCAATCATGCTGCATTTACTTATGTGTCTGTCATCCCGTGTTCAATGTACTATTTGGAGATCTGTCTATGTTGTGTGTCAGTAGTTCCTTCCCTTTGCTGGCTTTCCATGTGTGTGTGAAGGGGGGTTGGGGGGGTGAGAAAGAGGCTTCCATGAGCAGCCTGTACTTACTGTTAAGGAGATTTGAGTGAAGATCTGATTTTCGTCTTTCAGGGCACTCTGGCGTATTCTAATAAGAAAGAGTAAAATTCTATATGTTTCCTTTACCTGAAATGAATAGAGATTTCTAGATGGCTTAAGCAGGCACAATGAAAGACAAATGAAAGTGTTGGCTTAAAATAAGACGTGTTGAATTGTAATACACCGACTACTTTTAGAACATATTTTAACTATCAGTTAAGGTTGTGAATGACTTGACTCTTTCACGTGAAATCTTTGAATCCCAGAACTAACAAATGCTGTAATCCGTGGTTGTGATTTTACATTTTTTCTGAAAGTCTTTAGGCTTTGTGTTTAGACTATCCAGAAACAAAGCTGCTTGCTCAGCAATTTTTAAAGTTTTTTGCTTTTTTCTGATCCATTGTATGGCTTAATTTTATTTGAATAATATTGGGGAGGAAGTACTAAAAATTCAACAAATATTTATCATTCGTTTGGTTGAAATATGGGCGCGTGAGTTACTATCCCCTTTCTCCATAAGTTTGTAATCTAGTAGGAATAAAAGGTATGTCAAGAAAGAACTACAACTTCAGGAGAACAGGAAAAACTGGAATGGGAGGGAGCTCAGGGAAGACACAGAGCTCAGGGAATACAGAAAATCCGTGGACAAGAGTTGACTTTAGATCTGAAGCCTAATAGAAAAGTAGGACTTTGAGTGAGAAGTAAGGATACTCCAGGCAGAGGGCAGCTGCTTTCCACCAGGTTCCCATCGTGAGTGGGTGCTGTGTTGCATGCACTGCACATCAGGTTCCAGTCCTCACGTGAACTCTCCAATTACTTTGCGGACAAGGAAACGAATGATGACAAGGCCACGCAACTTGGATCAAGTCCAACTTCTAATGGGCAGAGTTGGAATTTGAACCCATATTCGTTTACTTCCAAACCCTATGCCCTTTACCACATGCTTTTCTGCTGGACTCTCTCCTTTCCCAAAGCTAAGGCTGCCTTCTTGCTGGCTCAGACTCCCCAGGTCGTAAATGCTACCTGTTGACATCCTCATCACTCCCCCCACAAAAGACCATAGCTTTCTTCTCTGTTGCATGCCCTGCCATCTTCCTGAGTCTGGAGAAGATCTTACTGTGGACATCAGCACCATCGAAGCATATCTCCTGCAAAAAACTTGGAGATCTAAGAAGTTATTTCACAGAGCAACCCTGAGAATCTCTTTGATGGGCTCTGCTGACACTGCGTCCTTTCAGACGGGCAGACCAGACCCTCACTGCTCAAATTCACCACCAAACCTGAAATCCAGCCCTCGGGGGCTCCTTCAGAAGTTTCACACATTGCTAGTGCTTGGAACCTTCATAATAATAACTGAATTGTGAGCAGCATCCTTTTGCAGATAGACTGCAACTTTGCAGTCAGCAGAAATTCAATTGACCTGACAAATCCCAACAGCAGCAAGATTTCCTTTGCATATTCCCCCAAGAACATTGAGCATTTGAAGAACATTGGAGCATTTTCAAAATGTTACCGTCACAGGCTGTTGGCTCTGGCAGAGGAAGAAATTTTGTGCTTACTACCCACATATTGCAACAGCCATTGGAACACATGGGCCTCCCTCCCAGAAGCCCGAACCCTGCAGAGGACCCAGCAGTTATTAGCCACTGAAAACATAGTTTCCCTTCCACCTCACTTACCTTTACTCTGCACTGTTGAAGAGTAAGGAATTGCTATGATCCCAGGAAAGAGCCACTTATGTGACTATGTTTTAACCCTGTAGAACAGTTTGAAATAAAGATCTTAAGGAGAAAATATCTACCTTCAGTCATCATGAAAAGAGGCCACAAAAGCAGTGAAGGACAGAAGATAGGCAACAAAGTGAACCGCAAAGGTATATGCACTGATTCTTCAATGGGCGGGGCTTTTTAAGTACAACCCCACAAATTGTTGACCTTACAGTTAAACGTAAAGCTTGGAGGATAATCCAGCTAGTCCCAGCTCCCTTTGTGTAGCGCTAGGATGGCCTTGCGCACCGTGCGGGTCCTGGAGCTGGCTGGGGGTTGTCCTTCCCCTATGGGGGTGTGACTCTAGCTGACTTTGGAGCCCAGGTGATTCGCGTGGCTTGGGACCGAAAAGACATCTTTGAGTTTGTGAACCGAGAGTCGCTGGCTCTAAATCTGAAAACTCCAGAAGGTGCTGCCGTCCTTGAGAAAATCTGTCTTCAGAGTGACCTGCTGATTGATCCTTCCTCCAAAAGGATTGCGGGGAAAGGGAAACTTTTGCCAGACATACTACAGAAGAACCCCAGACTCACCTATGTTAAGGTTTCTGCGGGAATGAGGTTATCCAGTCGGTATTCCCAAAGCAAAGGGCACAACATTAACTTTTGGCTTTATCGGTTGTGTTGTCAAAATTAGGCGGGAAACAAAAGAAACCGCACCAGCCGCCAAACGGCACCGCTACCTGCGCAGGAGGGTTTATCGCCGCCTTCGGAGCTGCGACGGCTCTAGGAGCGCGCCCAGTCTGGGAAAGGGCGAACAGCTGATGCAAACCGGATAGACGGAGCAGCGCATACTTGTTCTGTGCTGTACCTACAGAATACGGAAAATTTCAACCGAACCACGGGAGAGAATATACATGATGGGGTGCGCCCTTCTACCAAACCTACCAGACCTCTGATGGGAAGTTCATGGCCATGGGGGCTTTAGAAGCAAACCTCTATGAGCTGTTTCTGAAAGGACTCGGTCTCGATCCTTCTAAACTTCCCACGCAGCTGAGTTTGCCAGACTGGCCGAGGCTGAAGACACTCTTTGCAGAAATATTCGCCAAGAAGACGCAGGCAGAATGGTGTGAGACCTTTGAGGAGCTGGACGCCTGCGTGACCCCTGTGCTAACATTTGATGATGTTGCTGAGCTCCAGAAGCGTAAAGGGCTCACTTCTTTTATCGAGGATCACCAGCAGGTGAGAGTCCCCAGGCCAGCTCCATTGTTTTCCAAAACTCCTACTTCTTCCTCTTTCACAAGGAGTCCGGTTATAGGTGAGCACTCACAAGAAATACTCAGAAAATATGGATTTAGCAAAGAAAATATAGCCCAGCTCCGTGCTTTGGGCGTCATCAAAAGCAGTAAGTCAATAGCTAATCTTTAACATTTAACTTTCAAATGTACCTGTTTAGTGAAGTAATCCAGTGCGCTTAAGTTGGTGTGCATGATTTGCGGAAATGATGATGCGTTTCATTGGGGAGAGTGTTAAGATGAAATGACACTCTCAGAAAATTTAAAAATGCTAGCTTGTTTTAGTTGTTAGCTTTCTGTAATTTTTATATCAAGTAAAAGCTGTGGAGTGTACCTGTATTGTCATTACTGACTGTTTTCCAAACCAGCGCCCGATGTGAGAGGTATTATGCCTGAAGTAGTTTTAAAATATTGTCTCATGTCTGGAAATTGATACAAATCTTCTAACATGTTCACACTTTTTAAAAATGATAACTCCATTTTCTTGGGTTTGGACTAATGGGGGAAGAAAGAAATACATGATTTGAAATGTAATCATTACAGTGTGTTACAAGGTGGGGCACTAGGAGAAGAATATTACTAGATGGCTATACTTTAACAAAATATTAAAATATATACTTTTAGACTCAAAGTCCAGACAAGTGTGTACACTGCAATGCACCAGGAATTCTGTACTTTAACATATGAGTGAGGTATATTTCCCCCATAGGTGGGCCTGTCCTTTTTTTTTTCAATTAACTGTGTCTTAGTGTCTTTCTCCAACAATTCACAAAGATCTCTCTCATTCTTTTCAAGAGTTGCACAATGCTATGGTTTGAATGTTTGTGTGCCTCCAACCCCCCTTGCCCCACAATTTATGTGCTGAAACCCTAACCTTCAAAGTAGTAGTGCCAGGAGGTGAAGCCTCTGAAATGTGCTAAGGTCATGAGGGTGGAGCCCTCTTGAATGGGATTGGTGCCTTTAGAAAAGAGGCCCTGCTGAGCTCCTGAGACCTTTCTGCCATGTGAGGACAAAAGAGTCTGCCACCTGAGGCCCTGGCTGGGTAGCTCAGTTGGTTAGAGCATTGTACTGATACGCCAAGGTTGCGGGTTCGATCCCCATTCAGGTCACACACAAGAAGCAACCAATGAATGCACAAATAAGCGGGACAACAAATCACTGTTTTCCTTTCTCTCTCTCTCTCTAAAAGTCAATTGAAAAAAATCTTCTACCTGGAAGAGAGCCCTTGACCATGCTTGCAACCTGATCTCAGTTTCCAGGCTCCAGAATTGTGATGAATAAATTTCTGTTGTTTGCAAACTCCCCAGTCTCTGGTGTTTTATTACAGCAGCCTGAACAGTCTGAGACACATTATCACTTTGTGTGGACATGCCGGCATAACTCAGGTATCCAGTCTCTGTTAGCAGACGTGTAAGTTGTTTTCTGATGTGAGAAGCAATTGCCTAATCATTCCTATAAGAAATATCCCTGAACCCTGGCTGGTGTAGCTCAGTGGGTTGAGCGCGGGCTGGGAACCAAAGGGTCCTGGTTCGATTCCCAGTCGGGGCACATGCCTGGGTTGTGGGCCACATGCCTGGGTTGCGGGCCATATGCCTGGGTTGTTGGCCAGGTCCCCAGTGAGGGCCATGCGAGAGGCAACCATACATTGCTGTTTCTCCCTCTCTTTCTCCCTCCCTTCTCCTCTCTCTAAAAAATAAATGAATAAAATCTAAAAAAAAAAAAAAAGAAAAAGAAATATCCCAGGAAGGGAAATTGCTTGGGGACACAGCACTCACATTCTAAGGATATTTATAGATATATTACTGATTAGCCTCTAAAAGATATGCAAATTTATACCCCCAATAGTATATGAAAGTCAACTTCTTTGCATGCTTGCAACTCTGAAGAATTTAAATTATTTTTATCCTTGCTAATTATTCCAGTTATGACCTTCATTTTGTTTTCAAATTTGCTTCTCTAGATTACTAGTGAGAATGAATCTTTCCTTATGTTGTTATTGGATGTTTGTGTTCTTCTTTTAGATAATTTATCATTCTGGACCTTTGCTGATTTTTAGATTAGAATATTGTCTTTTCTATTGTTAATGGGAACTCTCTGTTTGCCATATATGCTGCTTACATTTTTCTCAATTTAACATTTCTCTTTTAACTTTGTTTATAGAATCTTTTACTGTGGAAAGTTTTAAAGTTTTGTGAAATCAATCCTGAAAACATAAAAATAAAAAATAGCTTCCTGCTGTGGCAGATTGTAAAAATGGTCCCAATTTTTCACTCTTCTGCCCACACTCTTTCTGATGTAACTTTACCACTTTATCATCAAGAGATGGCACCGATTTCCCCTCTGCTGACCTGCACCGGCCAATGGAATGCAGAAGTGATGATGGGTACCATTTGCTCTCTTTCTTGAAACCCTGCCTCTGCCATTGAAAAATCCAGGCTGTCCTTCTGGAAGGTAAGAGACATGTGACCCAGCTGCCGTCACTCATGTCAGTATCTGGCCAACCTGCAGACACGTGGATTAGGCCACCCTAGACAGCCAGCCCGCAGCCCACGTGCCAGCTGACCGCAGCCTCATGACAAAGCCCAGGTGAGATCAGCCACACGTGGCCCAGATCAGCAGAACTGCCTCGATGACCGGTAGATATGTGAGCAGTAATAAATGCCTGCAGCTATAAGGTGCAAAGGTTTGGGGCAGTTTCCTATAGGCAGTAAACAACTGATTAATCTGTATTTTCTTCTAACGCTAGATTTTGTTTGGGGATTTTGTGTTTGTTCTTAACTCTTTAACCAACACAAAGTTTATTTTGTGCATAGTTTGAAATAAAGGGTTTTAATCTCTTTTACTAAATGTAGGGGCAATTTTGTCAACACTACTTATTGATATTTCCTTTACCACTGACCTAAAATGCCATGGTTTTCACTAACTAAATTCATATATTCACAGGGATTTGCTTCTGGACTCTGTAAGATGTTCCACTGATTTATTTTCTGATATATGTGCCAATAATACAATGTTTGATATCTTAAGTTTAGGGTATGACTTGACAGCTGGAGCCTTCCTAGGAAATAATTTAGGAAACCAATTATTAGAATCCAAGGGGAGAGATATTATCTCAAACACTTTTGCATTCCCCTAAAAGCCAGCTAACATGTGTGAACATGGTAGTGATTTCAAAATGTTTTTTGAAATAGGAAACATTTGGTCTTCTATATTGTAAATCTGTGGCATAATATGCTAGAAAAGATGGGGGCCTGTGGTTTACAAAGACGACATTTATGGTCATTATCTTTTTTCCCCCTCTCAACTCTGTAAGGCATAAGGTTAGCGATCTGAGAAAGGCTTTACATCACAACGATGGAGGAAGAAGAAGGAAGAGGAGAGGGGGAGGCAGAGGAGGAGAAAGCTAATGTTTACTAAGTGTTTACTCTGGCAGGGTCCCTGTGGAACACTGGGCATGCCTCACCTTATTTAACTCTGGTTACGGCTCTGTGCGTTGGTGCGATTTTTATAGCAACTTTTCAGAAGAGGAGGTGAAATACAGAGAAGTAATGAGATCAAAGTCACACAATAAGTGAGAGCAGCAAAATTCTAAGTGAACGTGAACACAGAAAAAAGCCCGAAACACTGAAGGAACACGCATCTAAAGGTTAGCAGTTGTTTTCTATGGAGAGTGGGATCGAGACAATTTCATTTTCTTTGCATTGCTTGTTCTGTTGCTCAACTTTCCTGCCAAAAGCACCTATTTTATTGAACATAAAATACAAATATTATCATAATAGAGTATAAACAACTCCTAAAAAAGATAGCACCTTTTGCTATTGGAATCCAGTGAAATCCTATAAAATAATGGTTTTCTTTCTCATACAGTCTGGCTTGGTCAGTTACCACGTTAGGAGCGGGGAGTGAACCCTGTTCTGCATTCATGGCGCCCAGCCTGCTCCGGCATTCCCTCCCATGTGAGCTTTTCTCTGGAACATTCCACTCCTGCCTGGGAGTCTGCCTTTGGATGACTCTCTAGCCTTTATCAAGAGTGGGACCAGATCAATGGAGAAATTGTATGTGAAAAGGTATTACATAATAAATAGCTGACAGACGGCTTAGAAGTTACAGGAAGGATACATCAGTTCTGCCCCTCATGCCTGTACCTGCTCCTCAGACCCCTGTGACCTCAGTGTGAGCAGTGGTGGTATTGGCACTGCCTGGCTGTATTGGTTTTGTGGTAATGCTAGGAAAATCAAGGACTGGAGTATGAATACAGGGACAGAAGCAATCACCTTTAGCCTAATTGTAAAACAGACTTGATTTTCTGCAAATAGGGAGAAATTGGAAAGAAAGGATAATTTGACAGAACCGAAAAAAAAAAAAAAAAACCAAGACAGAAAAGGAAGAACAAAAATGAGTGAAATAAATACAAGTCACAAAGTCAGAGGGAAGGGTTAAAATTAAGTTTACTGGTAAGTCCATTAAATATGATTGGGCTGGGGAGGGGGGCGGGAAGCTGGAAGAAAGAAAGGGAAGGGATTAGCCAAAGAACATGCTTGTGTGACCCATGGACTTGGACAACTGCGTGGGAGGCCTGAGGGAGGAGGGGAGTGGGCGCTGGAAGATGTGGGAAAAGAGGGAAAAAGTGGAGACAACTGTAATAGTGTAAACAATTAGAAATATATTTAAAAATAGCTCTGGCTGGTGTGGCTCAGTGGTTGAGCGCCAGCCTGCAAATCAAAGGGTTGCTGGTTCAACTCCCAGTCGAGGGCACATGCCTGGGTTGTGGGCCAGGTTCCCAGTAGGGGGTGCACGAGAGGTAACCACACATTGATGTTTCTCTCCCTCTCTTTCTCACTCCCTTCCTCTCTCTAAAAATAAATAAGTAAAATCTTAAATATATATATTTAAAAATATATGAATATATGAAAAATATATGAATTTAAAAATAGGCTGAATTCCACTATAAAAAGACTAAGACAGGCATTTTTTTAAAAATAAAGACTGCACATAAAGTATAAGAAAAGAAAGAAATACATATCTCAAATATCAAATTGCCACTCCTAATTCCTTTTTATTTGCATCAGGTAAGATGGAATTTACAGTTATAAACTCCCAGGTCAAAGAGAAATGTTAGAATATTGTGCTGCAGCTCTATGGCAGTCCATGGGAGCAAGTGGGGAGGTGGGTGCTTTCCTCTTTCTTTCTTCCTTTCTCTCTTTCTTTTTTCTCTTTGTAACAACTACTAGTTTTATTGTTGAATATTCACATTGTATGAAAACAGAGATGATCAAGGAAGCCAGTTTGAAATCCGCTTAAAAGTAACAATATTGTACTGCAGGGCTAAGATTCTAATTAGATTCTTAAATAGATTTGATTAGATTCAGTTAAAAATATGCACAGTAAAATTAAAAATTAAAATGGGAAGGTTAGCCACGCTAAGAACAGAAACTTTCAAACAAGTAAAATAGAATAAATTAAAAGCTAAAACAACAACAAAAATCAATAAAAAAATAAATAAATAAAAGGCAAGAAAGGATTGAAAAAAGCATAAAAAAAAAAAGGTGGTAGAAAAGAAACCCAAATTCATTCAGTCAACACTTATACTATGGAGTGTCTACTTTTAAAAGCCAGTCACTATTTTAGGAACGAGGGATACAACAGTAAACAAAATATAGAAAGATACATGCTTTCATGGAACTGCCTTCCTAGTGGAGGAAAACATGATGGACCACACAAACAAATAAATCACGTGGCATGCCTTATGATGATAAGCACAAGAACAACGAGTGCAAAGGATACTTTAAGGATAGAAGACAGCTTGTGAGAGACAGCCTTACTGAGAAGATAGTATTTAGAAAATGCATGTGTGGAGGTAAGTCATTGAGCCATGTGGACCTGTGGAGGAAGGGCATTCCAGACAAAGGAACAGCAAAAGCAAATACCCCGAGGTTGTGGTGGGCCCCGGGAGGGCGCATGGGGCAGGGGAGAGAATAGAAAGAGGTAGATCAGGGACCGGGTAATCACATAGGACCTTTTACTCTGAGTGGACTGGGTCATTCAGGGATTTTTTGAGAGGAGGAAGAGGATCTAAATTTTTATTTTAAGGAGGATCACTCTAGATGCTGTGTTGCGAACAGACTGGAAGAGGAAAAAACAGAGACCGTTGGGGGCCACTGCAGTAACCTGGGTGAGAGGCAGTTTGGACAAGGGAAGGCGGTGACAAAGGCTGAGGAGTCTGGCTAGGTTTTGAAGGCAGAGTCTGCAGATTTGCTCATGGATTATATGGGCGATGTGAAAGAGATGAGCGAAGGATGACTCCAAAGGCTTTTGCCTGGGCAAATATCTCAGAAATGACAACCAATGTATATACAATAAACCTGCAAGTCAAAAGGCAGAGCTTGCTGGCTTGGATTTAAAAAAATGCTCAGTGATATGCTGTTGACAACAATGTATAAAACATGATGAGCAAACCGAAAGGTTAAAACTAAAAAAGATGAAAAAGCTATAAAACAAGTATCAAAAGACAGTGGCCATGACTACATTAAAGCCTGCCAAAAGAGAATTTCTCGCTCTCAATCTCTACCTGCTCTGCCTTTCTCTAACAGCGTGGCACTTGTGAGCCCTGTCTTCTGAGGGGGGTCTCTTTGGGGACAGCGAGGTCAGACCCTCACTTGGGTCCACCCACAACTTCACACAGTCTCCCGCTGGTAGTGAGCCCTATGTAAGAATTCCATCTTAAATGTACTTCACCTACTGATTTCTCCTCCCTCGTAAAGGGTCATTGATTTGGGAAGAATGAGATCATCATTTGTGAGGTGACACCAAGTAAAGTCATCTGTTGCCTCTGCCAATTTCGCCTCCTTCAGGTAACGTGATGATGGCTCTCTGTGAGAAGCTTCAAAACCAAGTATTTACATTTAGCTTCTCTTAAGTCAGATTTTTCTGCGCCGTGCAGGTTGGTGGTGCCAAACACAGGCGCTTCCTCCTGGCCAGGGCATCTGCGTTTGGTCAAAGTCACAGGGAGTGGGCAATGCCTGGCTCTGGCAACCCGGAAGTTTCTGTGAAGGAGAAAAGGTTGAGAGAGCCCAGCACAGAGGGCGCCGCACTGGCCAAAGCCAGCCGGGAACGCTGGCTCCCTCAGCTCCCTGGGCCCTTGGGGGCTCACCCACACTCAGAGATAGTCACGACACGTATCTCTTATTTAGGATGAATTGCAATGATAAATTTAATTTATTTGTCACAGTCCCAAGTGCATAATAAATGCATTTGAAACGCTAGCTGTTATTACCAAATACAACCTTTAATACATTTACTGGTATTTTATTTTATACTTTTGAGAAGCAATGAATTTGGTAAAAGTCAGCATTTGTTTACAAACTGTTTTCCCCTTCACGAAAGAGATGGGGTCTGAGCAACAGAAATACACAAAAGCTAAAACGTTGGACATACCACCAGTGGAAAAATCTACATAAATGATGATGAACTCTAAAATTATCAGGTGAGTCAATGAGAAGATAAGAAAAAACTTAATTTTCTGCAATTTTTTCTCAAACCAGAATTATTTTTTAAGTGAGGAGCATCTGCTTAATACTGAAAATTAAAGTGTATTTTAGCAGCAGAAATTAGTACAGTATCATAGCATCATGAATGCTTATCTGACCCCCTTCCCTATCACCTGGACGCCCTGAATGGCCCCCACGAGCTGATCTATGAATGCCCCACCCACTTAACTGCTTAGCACCTTCTCTTCCTGTTGAGTGCACAAAAGCCTTCCTAACACACAGCCAAAGTCTTCCCAACACACACTTGCTACTTATCCCAAGTTCCCATTTACTATTAGTGCCCATTCTCAAGCTATAGTATTGGTAAGAATCGTATGGGCAGCTTGTTAAATACAGATTCCTGGGCTTCCATTCTAGACACAGGATCTGGTAAACTGTGGTAAAGCCAGGATTCTGTTTTTTTAACAGATCACCTGGGGATTGTCACGTGAGTAATCTAACAACCACCCTCGGAGAAGCACCACTTTAAGAACAGCGTACATCTTCGCTCCTCAAAGTGTGGACCACGGGCCAGCAGCATCTGCAACAGATAGAGCTGGTTAGAAATACTGACTCTAGGGCCCAATTTGAGACTTTCTGAAACAAAGCCTTCCCCTTAACGAGGCCTCCAGGAGGTACATGAATGTTCAGGTGTGAGAAGCGCTGGTTTTGCTGATGAGATCACACAGAAGCAAGAAGTCTACCATACATCCCAATAAGGGCTAGCTATCCTTGCTTCGAGGCTTTAATTACATCTTAAAGTTCTTACTGAGAAATATTATGTGCCATTCGCATTTCTCTAGTTACCCTCTCTAGAACAGGAAAATTTTTTACTGAGACAATGTTATCCTTCCTTTTGCAAAATCATCTTGTAAAGTTGCTGGCTCACTAGGAGAAGAATGTGCTATTTTCAATCCAATAGAATTTTCTTAATGCTACACTTTTTACACCAGGTCTCTGTTCTTACTAAGCTCACACATTTGATGTGTTTGTGTAAGCCAAGACATTGGGATCATCATCCAAACAAATCATCTCATCTGATGAAATCAGGAAGTACTCCTGGTGTCTAAGGAACGAAGCGTCTCATCTACAGGGAGGGGTCTGAAACTGCTTGGCCCGGGGAAGCCAGAGCATCTGTTTCGGGCCCGATCCATCCTGTGGGCTGAGCTGAGTCAGTGGGGGCGTTTAGGATAGAGCATTGGGTCTTCATCAGAAGACTGCCGCAGCCATCAAGGATATTTGCAGGATAGGAATCCAGGACACCCCCCTAGGGAATAAATACACACCCATGAAAAATGAGTAGTTTTAATATAATAGGGGGCTAGAGGGTCTCACAGGCCAGCTTAGGCTTCTGGCTTTTCTTTTGGTCATTTTTTCTCACTCACTGGAAATAGACTTCGGAACCTCTCTGGAGGAACATTGTCACCACTGGAAACAATCAGAAGAACAAACTGAGCGGTCCGGATAACGAAAGACTAGAATGACGATGCAGCGAAGTTTGACTTTTGTTCCAAAGGCACTGTGGCCACTTTGTGTGCATTTTGATCAATTGGTAATTCTCCAGAAAATAAAACCTGATATTTGGCATTTTGTTCCCCTAACCCATTTAAAAATGTCCTCCCTCTCACCTAGCAGGTTCTAGGGAGCGTCCTGGAGGCCATGGTCATGAGCAAACACAGAGGCCACAGTGTCTTGGGCCACCTGCTTGCGCAACTTAAAAAGCCTCCCTTCTCCAACCTGATCTCCAGTGTGCCATTTCTATAATGTGGCGTGTTGCTGCTTTGTCCTTGCGACCCGACGCCTTGATCTGTACTAGGACCCTTCTCTTTCCCACTGAAATCTCTGTATTCAGTATGAATCTGTTTTCTAAACAAATATAGCAATTGGCCTTCTTTTTATTAGAAGAGCAATAAAAAATACACAAATTTAGCTGGGCAGAATAAACTGGAAGTTCTTATGTGGTGAGAAGTCACAAAATTAATTTATTAAACTATGAGCTAATCATTGACAGGGTTATATTGGGCAGAGTCCCAACCATGTGGCATGCTGGGAGCTCCAGGCAAGAAAAGCACCGTGCTTGTGCTTAGGGTAACAAAGAGTGAGGGTGGAGTTGGGAGGAGTAGTTTACTGGGGGGTGGCAGGGAGGGAGGAACACTAACTGGAACAGAAAGGCAGGGGGTACTTGGTGAACTTGAACCTGATCCATTTGGAGACAGTCATCCAGGCAGCTGAGTCCAAATCTCCTCTATGTTAAATCCATTCCCTCTCTTGTATTCATGTGAGTATTACATAATCTTAATCATTACAAAATGTGTAATTTTTAAATCAGACTTCTAAATAGTTTTTTAAGGTAACTAATTCTGGAAAAAAGGAAATGTGGAACTGAGCTGGTCAGTCTGGAGCCAGGAGTCCTCAGATGACCAGCCAGCACTTGCAGCCAGCCACTGAATGGCTGTTGAGGGAGGAAACAACAGATTAAAAAGTTACAGTCATCCTTACAGCCAACCCACACTCAAAAGTGGGTGACTTATTTCCCAGGCTCCAGGGAGAAATCTTTAGGATGCTTAATTGGGGTCTTAGGGGCCAGCAAACTCTCTCACGGAGGGGTCGCAAATATGGACCCCACCATACTTGGCTACTCCAAAAAACATACCTTAAGAGGCCTGGGAGCTTGTTACTAGGTAGGGGGAGTGCACACTCAGGGTGCATGGGGACAGTGTCATGTCTCAGTGCTCTTAGCTCGTTGGGGGCTGGAGCTGGTCCTCAAACCTGTTTTTAGTATGCTGGGGTTGGGCGGTTCCTTTGTGCCCAGGCAGCTGATGCCCCATTCTGCGCACACATGCACGCACACACCTTCCTTCCCATCCCTGTTGTGCTTGCTGACGCTGTAGGCTTAGGTTTCTTTCTGTCTTTCTCCCTGCCTGTTTGTTGTTCAGATCCCTTACGGGGTGGAGTCTTCTGCTGACCCCTACTCAATGTAACTAGAACCTTTGAATGGACATTGGAATCACCTCATTAACACTTAGATTGCTGGACCCTCACCCTGCAGCGCTCATTCTGATTCAGTAGAGCTGTGGTGAGGCCCCGAATTTTGCATTTATTAAAAGTTTCCAGGGGAGGCTGGCTGCTGCTCATCTGTAGACCAACTCCACTTTGAGAGCCAACAGGAGGTTGGCCATTCATTCAACAAACAGTCCCTGAGCTTTCACTCTGTCACATACTTTACTAGGTGCTGGGGATAAAGAGAAGAAGAGTTTATATTCTAGCTGGATCTGTGGACGTTAGATAGTTTCATGCATAATCATTTTACTACGGTTGTGATGAGGAAAATTACTAGATGGTATGTCAGCAGATAACAAGGGACTTAAAGAAGAGAATGCAACCCTGAAAAAGTGTCATTTCAACTGAATTCTGAATCAGACATTTATATTTTCCATTCATTCATTTATTCATTCATTCACAGTACGCATTCATGAAAATAAAACTTCTGCATTGGAAATGAGCTTTATGAAATACCCTGCAGCTTTGAAAAGACTGATAATGAGAATGTCTTTCCCTGGGAGCCTGCTCTTAGTATCAGCTGACACATTATTAGAAAAAGGGAGTAAAGGGGAGTCAAGGAGATGACTAAGAAGGCTGCTGGCCCTGGAAACTGCATGGCTGAGCCACGCTGTAGATCTGGTGTCACAGCCAGAGGCTGGCCTTGTAGGAGGCAGCCCTAGAGGTAGACTAGTCCTGGCTTCCTACCCCACAGGTGAGGAAGCTGGATGTCAGGGGACCACATGGCTCATCCAGCACAGCTGGCACTGGAGCTGAGACCGTAGCCCTGCCCTGCAGAATTCTGCTATTCACCTCAGCAGCCTCTACATGGGAGGGCTTGTCATCAGAGGCACAGCAGGTGCAGGAGGGCATGAGGTAGGAAAGCATACCAAGGCTGAGAGGGGCTGCCAGGATGTGAGGGACCACAAAGAAGGCGGGGCCAATGGCAGGGCGGGGTCAGAGAGAGGGGATCACTGAGAGGGTGGAGCCAGTGAGAAGGCCTGATGGGAAGCACTATGTCTCAAAATGTATGGGGGTGTGATGAATTATTAGCTGTGAGATTTGAAAGAAGTCATCTAATGTTTTCAGCGCTCTGTTCACCTGGTGGAGACAACACCTGTCCCACCTACTGGAGAACCTGGAAATTCTCAAGTGAGACTTTGGGTCATAGAATACAATGAATGTACATGTAAGAGCTCATAACGGACCTTCCTGTATCAGCAGTGTTGGGTCCCCTTGCTCACCAGCTAACCTTTCCAGTGCAGGATCTTCACTTACATACAATAAGGGTCTGATTAAATGAATAATGAGGGCCTTTCCAATCCTAACATATTCTAATCCTGAGGTAAGTTGGCGGAAAAAAAGGATTTATTTTTAATTATTATTATTTTAAATTGTATGCTCTTCAATGGAGGAATCGGGCCAGACAGCTGCACAGGAAAAACAGATGTTTAAAAATACATTTTGTGGATAATGTGTATTTTTTTTTCCTTTTCCTGGTTCCTTTTGACCTGTGGTTTTTTTGTTTTGACCCCTGATGTGAAAACGTAACTTGATACACTTTCATTTCTTAGGCTCCAGACCTCCTCAAATACACCAGCGCCTGGCACACCTGCTGAGACCTGGGAGGGGAGGGTGCGGGGACGGGGGTGGGGGGGGTGGGGGGGGTGCTGCATGCTGCTGTCCCATGCCTGTCACACCCCTGAAAAGACAGGACCGTTTCTCTTCCTGAGCCATTAGTGACACGATCTCAGCTAAACTTGTCAAGTGCTTTTTAAAAAATCACATGTGCCCCTGACCAAATGTGATTAGAGGTCTTCGAAAGTTCAGGAAAAGTCCAGGTAAGAGGTCAAACTTTCACATTTGCTCAGGGCTGACACAGGGCCCATGTCATGTCTATTAAGTAGATAGTTTAAGCTCCCTTGCAAACTGAGTTAATGACTAACTGGGTTAAGCGACTCAAATAAAAATCCCCAAGCCTATTTGTGGTCACCGGAGCTGCTGTTCAGTGGGCTGGGCTGCACACCTGAAACCTACATAATATAAACCAATATCACCTCTATAGAAAATAAATTTGAAAGTAGTTCCTTTATACCTTTGACAACCTTTTTCTCAGAGTTTGAATCTCTTTTGGTTTGTTTTGGGAGTCCTTGTAAAATAAGGAGCAGATATAGCCCTATTTTACCCACTTTATGGACAGAGAGAATAGTTACTCTAAGTGGTAATATTGAATGCTGAGTTCAGCAGGGGCGAGCCCATCCTCCTTGGCCCCAGTGAACTCACTCTGTGTCATTTGTTTTATCTGCCTCTGGATGAAACCGTGCCAGGGTCACCCATGGAGGAGGAGGAGCAGGGGAGAGGAGGAGACAGAAGAGAAGAAGAGAAAAGGGATGACAGGGAGGGGAGAAGAGAGGGAGGGAAGGGCAGAAGGTAAAGCTGAGCTGTGATGTCGCCCTGAAGGGGCCTTATTTGACACCAGAGAGTTTGAGTCTGGGACGACCCTTCAGAGTTGTCCCCAGCTGTAGTCAGGGAATTAGGCCTTTATTCTCCACATCTATCAGCCACTGGAGAAGGGGTGTGGCTCTGAGACTCTGAGCCGGTGGCTCTCTGCAGAGACAAGCCATCTCTGGGCAGCTGAGAGCTGAGCGCTCTCTGCCAGCAGCACTCAGGCAGCAGGGACCATGTCCTTGGTCCTACGTCAGCGCTCACCACAGAGGGTTGCCGGAAAAGGGCACGGTCCTTTTCAGCTGGGAGAGACTTGACCTGCTATTGGCGGTCTCCAGCAGATGTGCAATTGCAAGCTCATCCTCAGCGGGGCGCTTTCGGGTCTCCCTGCAGATCCCCTCTGCGGACTTCTCACTGCAGTTCTTTGCACTGACAACACTGCCGAGTCTAGCTGCTTATGGTTCCTGTGTGGGCACGGCCGTACTGTTGGGACCCTTTACCCTACCAGGGCTCCTTTGGAAAGGGTATCATTTCAAGATGACTCGTGGTTAGATAATGTCTCTAGAGTCCCCAACCTGTTCCTTGGAAAAATGCATGTTTGTCTCACTGTTGGTGGCCGATTATTCTGGTATTTACCTGTTTTTAGTATTGAAAGTCTCACATCCCAAGAGATCTTGCTGCCCTTCACAAACCAGGGCTGGCTGGCCACCCTACAACATATGGACCCAAAGCAGCCACACCTCAGGCTTCAGCTGCAGCACCACACCTTTAGCCTTTTCAGGTGTGAATTAAATATCAGCATCCATGTCTGTTAAACTCTGGGTCTCGTGCCAAGCCTTCCAAGTAGGCCCAGGAAGCCCCTACACTGG
Organism: Micronycteris hirsuta; assembly: GCA_004026765.1. Classification (NCBI taxonomy): domain Eukaryota; kingdom Metazoa; phylum Chordata; class Mammalia; order Chiroptera; family Phyllostomidae; genus Micronycteris; species Micronycteris hirsuta. The sequence continues at coordinate 219,236 of PVJI01000780.1, forward strand.
GCTTGAGTTGTAGGGGATGCATCTTCCCGAAGCGGGAGAACAGAACTTGCCCGCTGATGCCCCAGAGAAAGCCTGTCTCCCACTAGCATGTCCATGTCCTCTGACGGCTTCTTATCCAGCCTGGAAGTGGGTAACGGGCTACACCGAGCACACCTTACAAAACCTGTTGGTTGATCTGTTTAGGATGAAGCTGCGTGAACACTCCGGGGTCAGGTCCCCGAGAGAGTGTGTGCATGTGGGAGGCGTTCTTGGAAGAGCTGCTAACAGTCTCGGGAACTAAGTCGGACAGGAACCTGCTTCTCAGCGTTAGCATTCACCTCACCGTGTTTTTTCTGGTTCTTTGGCTTTGGGCCAGGAACTTTAAGAGAGCTATGTGCATAAGGATTATCTAAGGATTCTGTTAAAAATGTAGATTATCTGTTCTCAAACAGGAAAAGATGCTCAACTTCATTTACAATAAGAGAAGTACACATTGAAAGTCTAGTAAAACATCATCTCAAACCTTCCCATTGACAAACATCTGACACTCTCCGTCGGTAACACTGTGAGAGAAACAGACATTCTCCCACATGGTTGGCCTAGTCCCTGTGAATTAGTAGCTGGCAATAGCTAACAAAATTACAGGTGTGTTTACACGGTGACCCAGAAACTCCACTTCCATCCCACAGAGACATCTGTACACATAATTAGTGACGTACACAGTCAGTCACTTATTGGGGCATTGTTTGTAATAGTGAAAGAATGGAAATAACCAAAGTGCAAAACAGGTAGAGATTGGTCATTAAACTGTAGTGGATCCACGCAGTGGAATATTATGCAGCATAAAGAATAATGGGAATATGTAGCTATGTACTTTTAATATGAAGGAATCTTTAGGATCTAGTGTTAAATGAAAAAATGAATAACAGGTTGCAGATACGTGTATTTAAACTTTTGCAAGGGGGGGAAATAATGTATGTTAAACCTTGTGCATATTTGCATATAGAAAAATAATGAATAATCTAGGGGACAAAGAGGAAAGGGCTTAGGGGAGTAGTCTAAATGCTGTGCTGTGTACATGCTTTTATTCACTGATATTTGAACCATGTTTACTATTAGCTATTCAATAAAACAGTTTAGAATTATGTAGATTTTCAAGTCCCTTTCCTTCAATTCTAATTTACTGATTCTAGGGTGGGGCTCAGAATTCTGTATTTCTGTAGAGATTTGGAGGCAGATGAACCAAAGAACACACACTGAGAAAGATGCTCGAAGTGAGCTTTCTCCTACATTATTTTATTAGTACACGGGCCTAGCCATTCAGTTCAGCTAAATTAATAAATATTTTATGGCACATCATGTTCTAGCTAAGGCCACTGGAGAGGGACCAGTAGAGTTGATTAGTGAACCCTAATGGTATTAGTGGATGCACTGAGAAAGTATGGAGTGAGATCAGAAACCCATCTAGAAAGCGGTCACATGGCCAAGAAAGCGGTCCAGGTGGTAGCCCATGGGGAAAGCTGTGTGTTCCTAACTGTCCTTAAAGAGTTCAAGAAGGTTCTTTAGGGGTGTCCATATTCATGGTGTTCTAGAAGCAGCAGATCAGGGGCAAAGTAACAAAAAATTAAGTGTTGACAGCTGGGATGGTGTTTTGAGTTGAATTGTGTTCTCCCAAAAGATAAGCTCAAGTCCTAACCCTTGGTATTTGTGAATGTGACCTTGTTTAGAAGTGAGGTCTTTGCAGAGGTAATCAAGTTAAAATGAAGTTAGACTAGATGAGGATGGGCCTCAAATCCAGTGTGACTCGTTTCTAAGAAGAGGGAAATTTGGAGACTGAGGTACAGAGACGCTCAGACACATGGGATAAAAATGTCATGTGGTAACAGGCGGAGGTTGGAGGGATGCAGCTACAAGCAGTGGCCACCTGGCAACCCCAGAAGCTGGCTTCTGTATACAACAGAGAAACCTTTCAAGCACCGCAGCTAAGGCCTTCGGAGAATGCTTGGCCTTGCCTTGGTTTTGGACCTCCAGCTCCAGAACAGTGAGAGAATACATTTCTATTGTTTGTGGGAGCTTGTTACGGTAGCCCTAGGAGACCAATATAGATGGAGAGAGAGAAAAGTAAGACACACTAACTCCAGGCCCAAAGAGCTAGAGAGTGGTGTTCCTGGGTGTTTGGAGAGGTTATAAAAAGGATGGGAAGCTGGGTTTTAATTCACCAAGTTTTAGGTATAAGTGGGCACAGTAGGGTAGATACTTCAGAAATGACTGATTCTATGAGAAGATAGTGATGATGTCATAGGGGAATCAGCCTGCGCTTTGTGCATCACCGTCTATCAACCAAGAGTTCAGTGATGCCCTGTAGATCCACAGCCCTGGGTCTTGGGAGGATAAAGAGGAAGAGAAATAAAATCCTTCCCCTCAAGAAGTCCGTGTAATATAATTAAGAGATGAGCCCTGCCTATGGGAAGAATAATCTTGAAAGGAATAAATACATCACAAATGGATATAAGTTTGAACTTTAAAAAAGGAGTTTGTTGAGCAGTTAAATATTTAACAACTGGCTTTCTCAAGGGAGAGCTCGTATTTGTATTGTTTGATGATTTCTGTGTTGGAAATAGTTCAACCATGGCCAATTTCAAGGTCTCAAAGTGATGCTCCTGAATAAGCAGCAGGAAGAGATGCTGACAGCTGGCCCTTGGCTGTTGGCTCGAGCCAGTCTGAGTGGACTCCCGCACCCCACAGAGGTGAGAGCTCTGAGGGCAAGGAAGGAAGTGTTCAGGTAGAAACCAAATCTTAGCAGGTTTTAAAGGGCAGGCAGTTTTAGGAGGAAGGAGAAGAGGCTTCCACAGGAAGCAGCTTGAATAAAGAGCAGGAGAGGAAATGGAGAGAAAGGCCATGAGCCAGAGGAAGCTGAGTTGTTAACCTCTCAGCACAGGCCTGTACAGGCTGTGTGAGGCAGCCCTGTTTACACATCTCTCAAATGGTACACATGACACAGGATTATATGACACAGGCATGTTACTTGGTACATTAAAGATGTACCAATTTAACACTCAAAAATGTTAAATTGCCCTTAGCAGTACGCCAGAGTTTTGTTGAAATGTTTGTGTAGAGCTGTAGTTGTAGATGAAACATCAAACACACATACACACTCATTTTATATATATATACGCATACACATGGATATATACACATGCATGGATGTATGTACATGTATGTACACTACATTATATATACTCATGCATGAGTACAAACACGATAAATATACATACATCTATACATACACATATAGATGGTTCACCATTCACTAAGACAAAGCTACGTGGTCAGACATGGGAGGTATTCCGTTCCAGTGAATGTGGGTTAGAAGACCCCCAGAGCATTACGTCATTTCTGTTTAGTTGTTCAGGGACATCTGAGGGAGGCAAAGCCCTGGGGAACTTAGGAGAGAAACATCCTGCTGCGGCCTTTGAGGCCACAAACAACCCCAGCAGGACCGGAAAGAGCATCACATGAAGATGGGTTCCTTCCAGACTTACTGACAAAAGGGATTTTAGGTCAGTGTTTATCCTTCAGGAAACAACAGGGAAATAGGAATCATTCTGCATTCTGTCAAGGAGGTGAGCAGCCACTTCAGAAACTAGAGCAAATTCCTGACATTGAACAAAGAAAGTGTCCTTGAGGCCATGACAGAATGACACAGGGACATCTCAATGTGTCTTTTGTTTCTGATTGAGTCACTGGGTAGACAGACAGAGATGCTCTACGGTTTGCTTGTTTCTCATTTAGAACTCAATTCAAAATTAAATTATTTGGCTACAAGCCCTAGTTCACACATTGGCTCAACCCACCACCATGGTAGAGAAACAATGATGATAATCTCACGTTGGTCATCATGGATTTGTACTCTTGTGAGCTCAAAGAATTAAAGAAGCTTTTTGCATTTGCCTGGCTACTTATGTCTAAATTTGTAAAATTTTGTTGTCCCTGTGAAAGTTTAGGAGTTTTATCAACAATGCCTTAGTTTGTTTTACTCCGAGTAAGAAAGTCCATGTGGAGAGTATTTCAAGTACTGGATCACTTGAGGGGAAGTAAGAGTTTGAAAATTTCTGATACTTGATTTCTTGTTAGATCAGGATTATTATTTTATAAACCTTCATTTGAGAGTACCAGTGATGGTAATATAGCGTTTATTTATTATTTAGCACCAGACTCTGAGCTAAGTGCTTTACATATATTACCTCCTTAAATGGTCACAAAATCTCTCTAAGTTAGGTCCTATTATCATCCCTGTTTCATAGATGAGGAAACTGCAACATAAAGGGATTAAGTAAATTTGTTTACATCACACAGCTAACAGGTAGCAGACCTATGTACACAATATAGAAACCTTTCAAATACCACAATTCGGGCTAGCTTTTCCATAAAACCCAAAGACACAGCACTATTCTTGCACACATTTTCTTGTTGTTTATCCCATTCAGACAGAAAGGTGTTTTTATTTATTTATTTTATCATTTTTCCAGTATTATGGAAGATGTTGGTTATATTTTTAGTTGTTCTTTATATCTATTTTCTATGGGAAGTTTCTGGTGGGCAGAGGAGCACTGTGTAATGATATAGTTATGCTCATTTATAACACTACAGTAACACTTTATATCATTTCAATGAAATCCTCACTGCAGTTGAATTTATACAACAATGGACTTTTATTGCTATTTTGTTGCTGATACTAATTTTCCTGGATGACGACTTGACAATGATGGTACCACGCTTCTCTTCCAGAGCTTGAGGGAGTCGCCTATTGTCTATTGTATTAAATCTGAATGCATCTGCCTGGTTTCCAAGTCTCACAATGACCTGCCTCCACCTCTCTTTTCTGCTTTCAACCTCTCCTTTTCTTTGCAGCACTGGCCTTCCACACTTGTCCTTCTCATTCTCGCCTCTTCCCTCCTAATATCTCATTGTCTTTATCGCACAAGGTTGGTACTGAATTATATCTTTTCTTGTACAGTCCAGTGCTTCTCACATTTTGATGGACAGAAGAATTAGCCAGTTCTTAAAAAAATTAAAAATAGAATTATCATAGGATTCAGCAATTCCACTTCTGGGTATTTACCCAAAAGAATTGAGAGCAGCATTTCAAAGAGATAATTGTACACCCGTGTTCATGGCAGGGTTATTTGTGATAGCCAAAAGGCAAAAACAATCCAAGTGTACCTAGTTGAATGAATGGATAAGCAAAATGTGCTATATCTACACACATACACAGGAATATTCTTTAGCCTTCAAAAGGAAGGAAATTCTGACACATGCCACTGCATGGGTAAACCTCGAGGACATTATACTAAATGCCATAAACCATATGGCAAAATACAACTGTGTGGGCACACGTACATGAGGTCCCTACAGTAGCCAAGCTCACAAACAGGAAGTAGAAGGGTGGCTGCCAGGCGTGAGAGACGGGGAATGGGAGCTGGTGCTGAAGGGGCTGAGTTTCAGACCTGCACGATGAAGACGATGAAGAGAGTGCTGGAGACTGGCGGCGACAGGGTGCCGAGGGACCTTACACTACAGAACTGTACACTCAGCAATGGCTCGCATGGTAAATTTTATGATATGTATGTTTTACCGCAACTTAAAAAAATAATTTTGGAACAGAATATAAGATGAAGGTTCCCTGGCCCACCCTTGAGATTCCAATTTTTAGCATTTTTGTCTGGGTGGGAGGTGGAGAGAAAGCTTCATCTTAGTTACTGCTCCCAGGTGCTTTGGAGGCAGGTAGCTTTCTGGAAAAACTTGCAGATGCTTCTAGTCTTTGTACATATGCAAAGTATTATGTCCCTAACTGTAGATGCTGCTAAAGGAAGGCAAGGGAATACCCAGATTCCAGCACCTAACTTTTACTCAAGCAGTTGATTTTACGTATTTTTTTTTATTTTTATTTTTTTTTAAATTATTTTATTGTTGTTCACTTACAGTTGTCTGCATTTACCCCACCCCAACCCCAGGCAAACCCACCTCCCTCCCTTGCTTCCACCCTCCCCCTTGGTTTTGTCCATGTGTCCTTTATAGCAGTTCCTGAATACCCTTGTCCCCATTATCCCCTTCCCCCTCCCCTCTGGTTACTGCCAGAATGTTCTAAATTTCAATGTCTCTGGTTATAATTTGTTTCTCTGGTTGTATTTTGCTTGCTT